>VZTO01020189.1:0-143899 GCA_013400615.1 Syrrhaptes paradoxus
CCTGCCAGAAAGGAAACAACCTGCCCATTTAACGATGATGCTTAAAATTTGGCTGTGACTTCATGTCCAGCTAGGTTAAAAAGCTGAGTGACAACTTTGATCTTCGTAGGTGATGTCTGTAAATCTTTGGGGTAGTCTTTTGGTTCCTGAGTTCTAGTTACGGTAAGAAAAAGCAAAAAGCCCAACCCTGTAGACACTCACTCTTGAAGAAAAAAAAAAAGAAAAAAGAAAAAAGACCCCTATTTTTAATAGACTTTAGAAATTACAATAGTCTGAAATTATTTTGAAATGCAGGTGCCTCCTGCTAATGTATCTCTCATTTTTAGGCATTTACAGATCTCACTGAAGTTCATGGGTGCACTCTCCACCTTCCAGACAAACGAATTGAGAGAACATCTGACTGTTCCTTTTTTAGTGATAACTGGAAAAACAGGGACCTGAAGACCAGATAATGATGGTGAGTCCCTGGTGCGCGTGCTACCTCTGGCATTGGTGATGGTGTCGGCCACACTGAGCTTCAATTCATTTTATAAAACATTTGATGTTGGCATCGGAAAGAGTTTCCATCAGTGGGTGGACTGGGTGCAAACAGGGTGAAAGATTTATCTGGTCACACCTCTTGATTTGTACAGGGGTCAAACTGTAGGAAGAATGCAGCAGGAAGTCAAGAGACAGCAGCTTAAAAGCAGGAAACAAAAAAAACAAACCATGGCTGCATGACCAAGGGCGTTTCAAGGGAAGAAAGCTGGAGGCAAGAGGTAGCTAAAGGCTGAAAGGAAATATCTCCTTGCTATTTCCCCCCTACTGGATGCTGGGAGACAGAACATCACGTATGTTCTCTGTTAAAAAGTTATGTGTTAAATTTTGTCAGCTTTTCATAGGGGAGAATTCTCTCTGGCTGGTTTGTGGAGTCAGGTCGAAGGTGGTGATAGTGAAATCTGTCCTAAAGATAAACTTCTTCTTTACCTAATAGAAAGAAGTAATAGAACTTCCTTCTTTACATAATAGACCTCGTACTTGGTGCAGTTAAGAGATATCAGAATATTTTCAATTGATGGTAGGACGTTTTTCTTCTCTTTTTTCTCCTGCCTGCAGTATTCAGCCAACACACGGGCAATTCCCGCTGAGTTAGACTGAAATCTGCAAGTGATGACACTTGAAGCTGTGCTCTAAATGAATAATGGTGTAAGAGAGAGCAGGTGTTTGCTTTCCAGCATGCCTGTGGAAAGAAATCATGTTCTTGTTCTCACCTGCTGTCAGCATCCTTGCTGGCTGTAGCACTGGCTTTGGTCCCTTCTTATGTTCGTATTGCCAGAAAACAGCAGTGGAATGGACTTTTACAAAGTTTAGCCAGCACAGAATTTGTTTAACAGGGGTGTATAAATAAGAAATGATCCAGCTGAATTTCCAGCACTGGAAGTCAAAACAGGGGAAAGAACAGAAAGTTTTGCTTTGTAAATTGGGCAATGTGGTTTAGATTCATTTAGAGAAGTTTGTGACTCAAAAGAAATAATGTTGTCTACTTTTAAGAAAAAGATTTAATTCTCAGGACATCTTTGTGTTTCCACTGCAAAAGCCTAAAGAGAAACAGGTTTTGAAGCTGATACTTTCTGTAATAATTTTATGGTCTTTATTGAGCTTAGTGCTTGGTGTTATGTAAAAAAATCACACTTGCCACAGTTTGGGTTTTGGTATTTAACTAGTCAAATGATCTCCTATAATTTCAAGGCAATTGTGTCACAGGGCCCTGCTTTGCAGTATGGTCTCAGTAGGTCAGAAGGAGGCAGCTGGAGATAGAGTTCTCTGATTTTACTGGAGCTGTAAATCTGCTGGGAACACTTAAGATACAGTGCAGTGGAAAAATAGGGACAGAGATTTGAAACAATTCAGTGTAGTTATTTTGATGACTACACTGTTTAACTTTTTTTTCAACTCCAGCGGTAGGAACAGCGAGTGAATCCTGCTTTCATTGGATTGGAATAACTTGCCTTTGGAGAAGACTTGGTGTAGAAGCAGAGAAAAGGCAGTGTTCTGGAAACGGTTCAAAGCTGAGGTAGTATTATCTTTAAAAGAAATGGTGTATTCCACATGTATCGATATGATTCTAGGAAATACTGAGGGAAATTCCCCAGCCAACGTAAACTTGAGCAAGGGGGAGACAAATCATAGTTATGTTTATTCAGTAAATAAACAGATCAAAATTTTCAGAAAAACACCGTAACCTTCATTTTTTTCCAGTAACACCAGGCAATGAGTAGATTTAGTACAGATACTAATGACTATTTGAACTGTTATTAACCTACAAGGGCAGCCATGCGTGGTCTGCTCTCCAGAGCTTAGATAGCTTCTGGCGTTATTATTGGCTGTATCTTTTTCAGTAATGAGTTGATTGGGGTGGCAGAGATGGTTAATAAGCAGCTGTATGGCATCATCTGCAGAATATAGATAATGCAAGCATCTAACAAATGTGGATTACACAGGTAGGATACCTGAGAGCCCAGATGTCCTAGCAGCCTCCTGTCCTCCAGGAGGATGGACTGGTTCTTGTGGAGGGCAATTCAGATGTTAAAAAGTCAAACTGCTCGCTGGAGATGCCAAAAGCTCTTCAGTGACTGTTGAGGGAGCCTCAATAGTTTCTTTATTTGACCACTGCAGTAGCAGGGTGCTTCACTTGAGGTGGGAGCAGTTGCTTCACTCAGGGGACAGCATGGTGTATTTAGTGTGGTAAAATGCAGCTAGGAAATACAGCTGCTGAGAGGGCCTCTGGGAAACGGAAAAGTGACACTGAGCCCTGGCACTGCTATGGAGGGCCAAAGTGAAACCTTAGTTTCACTTCAGTGCATTGTAAAAAGGATAAAAAAATATATTTTAAAAATAGATGTATATAGCTCATATGACTGGACAACCTACAGCCTTTCTCTGTGCTCTCTGTTAGTTTTAACTGGAATGACTCGTGTTTTACTTAAAGCTGCAGTATTTAAAAGGAGAACAGTGGTTTTGGTGTGTGATCTGGATGTGGCGATCATGTGCATTAATGCTGTTGATTGCAGTTTACAGAACTGGAACAGGACTTCACCCATGCACTGAACTAGGTAAATGCAGTCTCGGTCAGAATGAAAATTAACTGTGGAACAACATCTTTTTTGTTTATGTGTAGTTTGCCAGGTCTCAGGAAATATGAAAAAGGAAGTGGTAGTCTAGGACCTTAAACTGAACAAAATAAAGCAGCTTTCCCCTTGTTCTTTTAACATGGAAATCTGCCTGTCCTTGAAGCATTTGTGCTTTGGTAAGTGGGGGGAAAGCCAACCGATTTTTCAAACCTTCCACAAAGTTAGTGGCTTACAAGCAGCAGCCTGCCCTTGGCAGCCCTTCTGAGCAGGAGCTGCGAGGGGACTGCCATGGTGGCAGTGTCCATCAGCAGAGATGGGATCTCTTGTGCCCGTGGGATGCCCCTTGCCCTACAGCAAGCTGGCGATCGCATGTGGATCCAGGGCTGGGGCCCGAAACACTGGCTAATAGAAGACTTGCAGAAGTGGCAAGCTGGGCTGAGGAGAAGATAAATGGAAGGACGTGGTTGCTTCAAAACACCTGAATCTTGGGCAGGCTTTGAGATTTGCCATAAGGTCTGCAAGTGTTCCCTGGCTCCCCACTGTGCTGCCTCTCAAGGGTTAAATGAGAAAGCACTGTGGCCTTCAGGCAGGGCATAAAGGCCACTGGGCATGCCGTGGAGGAGGTGCCAGATGCTGAGTGAGGGGTGTTTTTTTTGTTTTTTTTTTTTTTTTTCTGTGAAGTGTGTCAGACAGTATAGATGAGATGACGTAGATGACATCATGGTGCCCCAGAGCAGGTCTGTTCGACTGGGATGTGTGCAGTCCAGTGCTGACTGAGTTCCCTCCTGGGAGGATGAGTGCTTATCTTGGAGCAAAGGGTGCTGAGGAAAGCAGTGCCATTCCTATGGCCTGTTGGTGAGGTAGAAATGGCAGTGATTTAAAAAATAAGTAAATTAAAAATCCACGGTTCCTGCCTGAATTTGGCTCTGGTGGCCCTTCTGCCATGCAGTGTGCTGCAGTGAGTGTTGACAACATTTCTGTTGTTTTATAGATATTTTAAAATTAAATAAATGAGAGCAAAATTTCCAGCAGGGCCAAAGGCAATGAATTGTGCCACACCAGGGACACAGAATTGCCTCGCAAGACCTGAGTTGCACTGGCTGCTCTACTACTGCCCGTCTGGTTCACCCTTGTTGCTTCCTGTGTTTCCGGCATGGAGAGCACTCTGTGCAGCAGAGGATCTTGTCTCTCATCTTCATTCTCGCTTCCTCAGATGAAAGAGTCTATAAATACAACCATTCTTAGTCTGGCAAGGTGTGCTTCAGTGCTAACGCTTGCTTTAGTCTGTGTATGGGCCTGATGTTAAAAAGATAAACAGAAGATTGCTTGCGTGAACTTGACAGGTCCATGCTGAAGGGGAGAGTTTCATCTCTCTGGAGCTTTCCAGCTACCACTGAGGTAACAAAACTGCCAAAGCTCATCACGTAGTGATTTTTTTGTGGCAAGCAGTTCCTAGGAGTGGTATTCCAATGCAAATAACTCTCTTTCTAACAGAAACTCATTTCAATTATGTGTTTAAAAGCAGCACAGGATCCCTCACCTACTATTCACCGTAGACTAATATTTCCTAACTTTAAAAAAATAGGTGGTTTCTGGTTTTGGTTTTGTTTTCTTCTCTCCCATACACTTCTACAGGAGAAGTAGTTTTAGCCATTTTCAAAAGCAGTCACTGTAGCTGAAGGAAGCCCCCACCTATGCAGACCCATCTCAGCATCCATCCCCGTGACAGTGGCCATCTCCTCTGAGTAGCACAAGATGGGCACCACATGGTGTCCCTGTGCCCGGTCTTGCCCTGCCATGTCCTGCCTGTATGTAGGGCTGGTGGGCTCTCCGCTCTCTTTTTCCTCCTGTTAGACTCACCAGTCCCTCAGAGGATGCTGGCTCTCCACAGCTCCTCTCTTTCAGTTTGGGTGGAAGGATGGAGAGTGCACCCAGGCATCGTAGGAAGGAATTAGTCTAAAGTGGAAAATGTTCTGAATGTGAGGAAGGAAAAAACCTGCAAAACCATTTTGGTGAGAGAGGCAGAAGTCTGTAACTTTAAGTAGCATTGGTTTATCTTTTACTCATTTGTGTGCATTTTGGACAGATTGAGTTGTGGTGTTGGAGAATAACCTTTGAGTGAAATACTGCTTAGAGCAGCACACAAAGCTGTGAGGTTTAGGATGATATCTCACTGAAGATCAGTTTCAGTCTTCAAACCCATTTCAGCTTTGTTTTGTGATCTGGAGGATGCCTTAGGCAGTGAGGTGGCTGCTCTTCTCACTTCACAGATTTCTGAACACTTGAAATGACTTGATATGACAAGCAGCTAGAGTGATATTTATTAGGCTTTCTTTGTGAGTAAAACATTGGAAGAAACAGTGACTGATCATTTTCACATGGGAAGCTGGTCTGGTTTATGTTTTTTAACTAGTGTATTTAATCATAATGAGATGTTGTACCACCTCCACAGGGAGCGTGACCACCTATGCTCAGCCCAGCCCCTTGCTAGAAGGCAGGAGACTGCTAGTGTTTCAACCTAGGCTTGGATCCTCCCCCAGGTGCCTTCCAGCTCATAAATCACATAGCATCATGCAAGCAGTTTTATGAAGACTATAAAAAGCAGTTCCATATTAGATCCTCTACTTGTTATTAAACCAGCTGAATTTACCTTTTTGCTGTTGTTGTTAAAAACAATTTAGATATGTTATTTTAAAGGGACTTCTGGGGCAAAATTACTTTTCAGAAAGTTCAACATTATTCTGACGGTACTTTTATAGCATTAGAAGTTAGAAGCGCTGATCTGAATTGTGGTGCTCCAGCAGGCCTGGGAAATGGAAGATGATATAACCTACCAGGCAAAAGGACAGGAAACAAATTTGGGGAACAAAACCCTGTGTGGTCTTGGGTGTTGTTTTTTTTTATTTTTTTGGTTGAGTTCTGTTTTTTTTCCTTTTGTCCAAACTACTTTTATGCTCTGTGCTCATTCATTTGCTGTGTGAGTCTACAAAATACAGCTTGGGGATCACATTCACTATTGATCAAATGCTGGTGGAGTAATCTGTCATTGAGAAAAACGCCCTCAAGATCAGCCAGTCCTCTCATGTGTTGTGAAGACCTCTGGGGTTTGGCCCAGCTGGAGAAGCTTGACTGGATGAAAAAAAAATCGCTTTTTCTGAGTATTCTCAACTGGGTGCCCTGAAACAGTGTTGTCCAGAAAAACTAAGGTTAAATACAGCTGCTCTTTAAGGACTGCGGTTAATTGCATCTGTTTTTGTTCAATTCACAGAAGAGAGCAGAAATGAAAATGTAATTTTAAAGGCATTATTTTGACTTCTGTTGGCTAGCACTTGATTTCCCCACCACCACCCAATAGGACAATGGATCTTTGACTTTACAACTGAGTCCCTGGGGAGGAGACCTGGGTGTGCGAGGGGTTCACGTTCAGGTTCCTACCTTTTTTCAGTGTATTAAGAATAAGAAGAAACCTCTTCTGTTGTGCAGTTTGAAAATAGAAATTGTAAACTTGTGTATTGACTCAGGAAGGCTTTTGTTGTTTTTGAAATGTCAAATGCATTTCAGATTTATTCATCAACAAAAACCTTGTGCACCTTCTCAAGCTGCACAAGGTTTTTCATTGCTTTTGTCCTGGTATAAAAATATAACCAACTGGAGATCATCCAGACTTAGCAGTAAATTTCATAGAGAAGCTTGTAAGTAAAATTCTGATTTAGAAATAGCTGTAATCTTAGCTGCAGGTTAAAGACAGAATTTAAGTGTATTATTTAAATGTAAGTTCATCTTGAAAAGCAGTGAATTGAAAATGACACCTTCTTGCTCAAAAGATCTGCTCTTTTTGTGCTGACAGATTTGACTATTGTAATAGCCCTGTAAAACCAACACAGCTGGGCTCTCTTCCTTCTTTCTCTTTTTTTTTTTCAGAAATGTCAAGTATGCTTCGACAGGCTGCTCTCTTTTACATATATAACAGGCAAAATTTATACAAATGGAGTTATATAAAAAATCACTTTTGGCCAACGAAGAAGGGGCACTGGTGGCAACAAGTGCAAAGAAAGTAGTCCAATTTAACTTTCAGGTTCTGTGCACTGAGTTTGCTGCCATGTATGATATGAGCAGGCTGAGTCTGCAGTCCAAGTGTACATAGTGGGTCCCACCATTCCCCATTATTACAGCTGATTTGCTTAAGCTGACTTCTGTTTACTTTATTGAGAAAATTACATTTATTTCTTTCTGTAAGTGGAAGTCTCTCCCTGTCTGAGTGTGCTGGGACTCTACCACTGACCGAGCGTTGGCGTGAGTGAATGCTGTCTTCCTAGCCCTGGCAGATCAAACTTCTTCCCCACCCACACATACAAGAGTCCCTACAGACTTTTCCTCTCTGCCTACTGTGTATATGCACTTATTCGTTTGAGGATCAGAAAATGAGTTGTTCCAAGCACTTAGTGATAAATGAGTTGAAGACAAAGGTACTGCTTCATTAGTCCTGACTTTAAACATCATAGCCTTGTGTGACGGGTCACAGTTGCGGCTGCCTGGTAATTTTAGGCAGCTAGTGCGTTTCCTCAGTCTTGTGCTGTGCTTGGAATAGAGCTATTGACAGTCAGTGACCTAACACCAGCAGCACTAAGAGGTCTCTTTTTGTCTTGAGGGAGAAAAAAATAAACACACTTGCATTTGCTGAGAGTCATGGAACAGTGGAAAGCTCTGAAGCCAGTTTCTGTCTCCAACAGTAGATCAGATCAGCCATGACTTTGGCTATGTTTTGGAAACCTCTGTGAGAGGATATCACAAAGGTTCTCTGGGTAACCCCTTCCAGTGCCGCTTTGCCCTCCTAGTGAAGAAGTTTTTCCCAATATTGAACCTGAACCAAGGGCCATTACTCCTTGTTATATTGGTGGGAACTACTGGGAAGTGCTTGGCTCCATCATCTCTGTCACTGCCTTCCAGCTTGCTGGAGGAAACCTGTCCAGCTCCCTCGACCTCTCCTTGCAGACCTGTGCCCAAGGTCTCCAACCATCCTGCAAACCATCTGCATGAACCTCTCTGGTTTCTCCCCATCTCCCTTGAACTGGGAGGCCCAGAACTAGAAATCCTATTCCAGTGAAGCCTCACCAGCTCAAGTAGAGGAGGTGGATAACTTTTTTTCTTTGCACTGTCCCAGTTTTAGCGAGTCGTGGTATCAATTTTGCCATATTTACAGAGAGGGCACCACTGGCTTGTATTGAGAGTGGTGCCCCCATTGCCCTTTAGGGAGGACATCTGTGTCCTCCCTACTTTCCCAGCCTGTGATGGCTCTCACGGCTTTCCTGCCCTGGGTGCAGTACTATAGGTTTCTCCTTGCTGTACTTCAAGAGGCTGCTTCTCCCCTGTCTTGGAGTTTGTAGGGCCTCTGAAACAAGGCTCTGCCATCTTAGCCGTACCGCTGGTTTAGTGTTTTGTACAGGCTTGCAGAGGGTGTGTGCTCTGTCATCACCCATTGCATCTGCATGAAAAGCTTCAAACAAAAAGGCCAGTATCATACTTTGTACCTTGAAATGCTGTGTTTTCGCAGAATCACAAATTGCACTGACAGTAATGTAAATTTTCAGCTAGTCAGCTAATCATAAAAGTAAGAGATCAGAGCATTTTGGAGGAAAGATTGTAGGGGATTTAGCTGGGCAATGTCAAGAATTTATGGAGAGGGTTTCCACAGAAAATTTATTAAATTATCTAGATTTCTGGGCGTGATTATCTTTCCTCTTTACTTTTTCTGTTTATTACTGTTTATTCAGTTGTTCTTGATTGCCATAGTTACAAACCTGAAGTAGTTTCTGGGAAGGAACTAAGTCTTGGAGCTGTTTTAAAGAGAAAATGGTAAAAATTTGTGATGAAATGGGAAGAATCGTACACTGCTGTCAGGTTGGTGAATTAAAATGTTTATTTAGTAGAACATGTTCTTTCCCACACATGTCTTTCATATGCAAAGTAATGTGAAAGGTGCAAAAAACAAAGGTTAACTCATATTGAAAATGTTGCAAGTTTCTGAATGATCGAGGCAGTAGCAAATAATGTTTTGAAAACTTACTGTTTTGGAAAGCTCTTCCTCTTGCCCTTCTGTAGATAATGGTGAAGATGATGAAAAAAATCTTTCTTTGCCTCTGAGTTCCTTGTGTGCCTCAGCTGTCATCATAGTTTTAGTCCTAACAAGTTTTAAAACTCTCGTACATTAGACGCAGTATTAGATATGCACAGCTGCCCACTTGCACCATCAATCATTTCTGTGGAAATCAGTCGGCAGCAAATTGTATTTTCAGAACTGGCCCCCTTGCTTTTTAATTGCTCCAGACAGAAGGTAATTTCTTTTCACATTTTGAGTAAAGGGAACATCTGCCCCAGAATGAAAACTTGATTACAAGCAATCTTAGACCATTTTTACAGCTGTTTTTAAAAGGCATGGTAATGTATTTCTTGATGTGGAAGACTTTCTGTCTAAGAGCATGAACCATGTCAACATAACAGTACAAGAAATGGTAGGCTTAAGTCACAGAAAGGAAACCTTTAGTTTAGACTCGGAGCCAAACTTGTAAATGGCATAAGGGTGGTGACGTATCAGAAGGGTTGAGGTTTTGTGAAGTGTACAGTACACGCTAGAAGGGCTTGTCTAAGAAACAAGGTGAATAGAGCTGGTCCAGTCTTCAAGCTGGGAGCAAGGACTATATGAGACAGGTGCTCCCTGTTTTTCTGTGATGTAGGGCTTGCTTCCCTCATTCATCTCCTCCAAGAAAGAACGTGAAGGCAGGCAGAAGAATTAATTTAATACGTGTGTCGTGTTGTATCTTTGATAGAAACACAGTGATGTAGAAATACAGTTCATCACATACAGTCTTTCACTAAATGCCATATTTGAAGAGATTCTTTTGGCCTTCACGTGCAAAAGTATTTTTAAAACTGCAGGAGAAAACCTGCTGATACCTCAGCAAAGATAATCAGATGTGTTTGTTGCTTAAGGAATTGCTGGTACCCAAGACACTCTGTTGAGGTTGTGTACTGGGAAGTCCGTCCTCTGTGAAAAAGCTGTCCTGGGGACCAGCCCTGACCAGTGTATAACACTTACGAGAGGGAGCATTCACTGTCATCCCAGGCTGGCCAAGCTGTTCAAAGTGAATGACCTTCTGTAAGATTTACTGAAGGAAAGAGTAGAGTCAGACATTTGGCCAGATACTGCCTTTCAACTGTCAGATACCTTCTAAGTTATAAGGAAGGTTTTGAATAGTTATTTCTATGTTTGGCCCTTAGCAACAACGTTCTGATCGCGTTGGCAAAAGGAAAACTGGTGCAGCAGTGACAAAGGTTGATTGAAGTGGCGTTCCAGTTATCTGGGTAGTTTTCCTCTAGCAAGCCTTTCACATTTAGTGGATACTGTCAAGGCTAATGCTTCTTTTGGTGTCACTCCATCATTTTGCTAATGCTGGTTCTTTTCTCCAACATTTTTCCTCTTTCATGTTTAAAGGAAAGAAAAATATGGAACAGGTTCACATTCACTGGAAAAACATTGTCTTTTTCCCTCCTCCACACTCCCTGCTGTGGCCAAGGGGACCCTACCGCTATGTCAGGGATAATGCTATCGACGTCCTGTGAGGCAAATGAGAGGTGAGGAAGAGGTGTTCTTCCGCTGCAGTTGGTCCCATCATGCAGCACAAGGCTTAAAGATGGGACATAGTTCAAAAACCTTTTTCAAGTGTGTTTTCTCACGAAACTCTTTTGCGGCAAAGTAATAAAAGATGGCATCCAGGCAGCAGTTCAGGTTGGCTAATATCATTGACACCTGAATGAAGAGGCTGATGGTTTGTTTCAGACTGCAGTCCACTATCACATGCTGTCTTACCAGGCACTGTAAGCAGATTGCAAGGTGGACGGGTGTGAAGCACACCAAAAACACCACGAGGTTGATGATAATGACTCGTAAGGAGCTACTGCCTTCTACTTTCTTTTTAGCTTGACTTTTGTGATTCAGAAGAATCCAGATGTTTTGGGCAGAACAGAAAACCATCACTGCAAGTGGAATCAGAAATCCAAAGATTTCTAAAGAAACAATGAAGGGGATGCTCCACGCCTCTGCTGACATGTTGGAAAAGCACTGAAAATTATCTTTCTTGTGAAACACGTACATTGGGCTGCTGCAGAGCGAAGCTACTGCCCAGATGAAGCAGCAAATCAAGATAGCCCATTTGGGGGATTGGTTAGCTCGACCTTCAAATGGGTGCCGTATGCAGATGTATCTGTCGACAGTAATGCAGGCAATGATGAAGATACTGCCATACGTGTTAACGAAATAGAGAGACTGTATGAACGCGCACAGGAGTCCGGGTGCTTCTGTGATAGAGTAGTACAGCTTGAGGGGGAGTGAGAGAAGCAGCAAGACATCTGCAAGCGCGAGATTGATCATGTAAACGGAGGTTTTTGTCTGTTTCTTCCAAAAGCAGCAGAACACGGAGAGGGCGAGGGCATTGAGAACTAGCCCGAAAATGAAGATGGGGATGGATATCCCGAACTGCAGGGTCTTTGCTAGTCTGTCGATGTCTGTAAAATTGCATTCCCCACTGCTGTTGGTCATTTCTCCCCTAAAACGACAGAGAGAACAGGTTGGAAATGTGTAAGACTCCCAGTCAATGCATTGATATCTCAGAGCAAGATGTTTTCAAACATAACAGTGGGCTTTTTTGGGTTTGAGCTGTACACTTCATCAGTCTTTGGCTATTATTGAAAGTGAGTCCTCATTTTGAGCACAGAGCTTTCTATTTCCAATTTGATGTGGCTTGAGCTGTTATAAAAGAGCCTGATTTCCACTGACTAACATGCTGTTTAAGAGAAGCCCATTCAGATATTGAAGAGACAGACCTGTTCAAACATGTTTTCAAAAATTCTAAAGTGTGACGGCTATCTCTAGTAAGTTGTACATCTATTGAAACTTTCATAACACTTGTGTTCGGTTCCTTCACTACACAGAAATACATGAAATTATTGTTCCATATTAAGGCAAGTCAAACTGATACCTCGGATTTTGCTCTTATATCTGTGATTCCCTATGCATCAGTAGCTTTTGCTGATGTGCTTTTACCACACCTGTGTATATAAGGATATTTTAATTTCATATAGTGCTTGCATCTGATGCAGTTTTTTAGAAGGTCAGCTTAAGACTACTGATCTTTTATCTAGGTGCAAATTGAGTAAGCGCGTTTTCTAGCTTGTGTTTAACTTTCAGCATTGGTTAAATTCTGGTTTTGCACGTATTTTAAATTTTAACTGATTATCTTAGATAATGTGGCAAAGATTAGCAAAAGGAAGGCATGACATCTTAATAATACAGCTCTTAAAAAAGTATAATTTGTGTGGAATGAGTGTCATCACTATTCTTAAAAATACACATATGCTTTAGCAAACTATACCTTCAAAGTGCTTTTTGATAAGCTCTTTAAATCAGAATCACAAAAAATCCTAATGAAGGAGAAGAAATTGGTTTGCAGTCCAGCTCAACCAACCAAGTAGCTCAAAAGAAATTTTAGGAGTAATTTAAGAGGTTTTAAGAAGAACTTGATCAAGAGAAGAATCTCTGCTTTAGAGGACAGAAAGTGTAGCTCATCAGCACTACCAAATGGAGTTAGAGTTTGCTAAAGAAACCAAAAAACAATTAGTGAAATATTTTTTGTTCACATGGCTAAAATAAAATACTTTAAAGAGAGAGAGAGAAATGGAGAACAAGTAGACCTGCTAAATATTAACTGAGGAGATGGCCTTGGGTTTTGCCAAATCTCATACCTCCCCTTTCCATAAGGATGCCTATATTGTGCTGGAGGTCAGAGGTGGTGGGATGACTCACAGGAATCAGTGAGTGATAATGGGAATAACTGTATCTGAATGCAGAATGCACTCAGAGCTTAATGTGCTCGTATTGGGGAAAACAGTTTATTTCCAGCTCAGACCACAGAATGGAGAGGCACATAAAGCTGGAGGTCCAACACAGTAGTTTTTCTGATGTATGTATGTTATTAGTATATCTGGAAAAGGCTCAATCTAGTCTATCTGTTGAAGGAAAGAGTGTCAAATGGGATTAAAGCAATTCTGTAACTGTTAAATCAAAGCTTTGTGCAGATTTTTAAGGAAAACTACTAAATAAGGCTTTGACAGATCTTGACAGACCATTATAATCCTTGGTGAAGTGTCTGCTTTTTCAGATAAGAGAAACGCTGAAGGTTGGAGGCACTTGCATTTCAGTAGAGTGTACCAGAAATAACTAAGTAGCACTAGAAAAACTGGGGAATAGAATAAGGGCTGTTAAGCAGGTGGGGAAATGGTTGCAAGAAAGCTGATGAGGACTACAAATAGGCTGGATGGACGTTGCTGGGGGGGGGATGCACAAATTCACCAAGCCTAATCCTTGGTGGTGTGTCTCCCAGTGACTCCATTGTAGGAGCAAGTGTGACGTGCCAGGAGGTGCTGTTGGTCAGGGACTGGATCCGGCTGCCACTTCCAGACAGCTGGACTGAGCCACACGAGTGGGACTGTCACAGCTGTGTGAACATAGTAAGTAGCAAAAGGAAATCTGATTGTTATCAGTAGGTCTGTCAGAAATGAGAACAAAAAGAAAACCCTGTTTTGTTAGTCAGTCTGAGATTGAGTCAGTCTCTTTGAGCCAGCAATGTGTGGTAGCTGCTTTAAAAAATCATGTGATTGTGGTACATGAGAGATGAGATAATTCCACTAAAGGGGGGGATGCACTGATGCCACATGTACAAGAGATTATTGTCAACAGACGCTGCTGTCGCCTGAGGGCAGGAGAGGTAAGACGAAATAGGAGTGTTGTGTTGTTGGGTGAGCATGTGTGTCCTGTGACCAAGAGCATCCATTTAGCTGGGGAAAAAACAGGTAACATTAAACATTTTGGGGGAGTGACAACACCTGTTGATTCAGCACTTTGTGTGCTGCATAAATATATCAGAAAATTGGTTGTGATGTCTCATATGAGTTTTGATTAGTCTTTAACTGGGTTTCTATTTCACTGAATGCATTTTCTTTAGAATTCATTAGTACAAAATTATGTATCACATTACTTCTGAAAATCATTATTTTCGAGAAAATGTTAGCCAGCCTTTAAACTGGTAATTTCAGGTACTCAAATGGAGCACCTGATTCTCAAAAACTTGATATTTTTTATCATTTTTCCCTCCCTCAGATTTAAATTTCACATCTTGAGTAATCCAAGGGAATTGTTTGCAAACAGTTCACACTGAGTAATGTTTGCCCAAAATTATTTGAAGATTCATTTTCATTGACAAATAACCTTGCAGTTTTTTTCATAAGCATCATCTTTACTGCATTGTTCAAATTACTAATAAAAATAGTGGTGACACTGGATTTGAAAGATACTGAACTGTACCAGACACATCTTTCCTGTATGGTAGAGACTGATTAGTATCTTAGTGGGTACTCACTAATCATACAGAAGTTTCATAAATATCATGTTTCCTGTGTTTGCCTATGAAAATTTATTTAGAGGTGGTGTTTGAAGCCTGTTTTCCGCTCCTACACCTCGTCCCCTAGGGCTGTCAATGTGTCACAGACAATGTGTCACTTCTATTCAGTCATTCTCAGATGAATCTGTGCAGATTGTTACTTACCGCTGTCTTGTCTTCTGGGTGCTTTCAAGCAGATTCTTCAGTGGGTGATTCCAATGTTTTATCCAAATACTGAAGCCTGACTCAGTGATCTACCATTTCCCAACTCCTCCTTTTCCACCTTCTTAAGAGGCAGGTACCATGTTTGCTCTTTTCCAGTCTTCTGAAGAAATTTTCTCCTCGCTCTGCAAGTTTCCTGAAGGAATCACCTGCGGCTCTAGGATTGTTTCAGACAATTTCTAGAAGCCAAAAGGTAATGTTAAGAGCCTGTAATTAACACTACTAAAGGGAGAGTATCTTAGCTGGTCCAGACCCTGTGTCATCACTGCTCCATTTGTTCTTGATTTCTCCTACTGAGTAGGATTTTCCACTTCCTATGGACTAGTTAAATGTTAATTGGGTTTACCAATAGCAGGAGCTTGTGGCTAAGCTAGCAGCAAAGGTGTACTGCCCTAGGACAAGGAACAGCAAGGTTTTACAGTATTAGTTGTACTAGTATTTTTGCAGAACAGCGGGATGCATGAATGGTTTCCTCCTTGTAGCTCATATCTGAGTTCCTCTGGCTCTATTTGGGATTCACATGAGTCTGTACATTAGCACAGAGTGGGGATGACCGATTAAGGATATTATCCATGAAAGCTTCATTAGCAGAAACATCCTTATCATACAATCTATAATTTACTGTAAGTGTAGCTTTGATAGTAAGGAAATGATAATAAGATGACAGAACACAGAAAACCAATCGTTCTTAATCTAGCTACGCTACAAAAAAGGAATGAGGAAAATTCAAGTCACTGCTTCAGCAAGGACTTTTACAGTGTTTACAATAATGACCCTCCTGATCAATACGAACCAAGTAATGTTACTTCTATGAAGCAGAGTTTGTTTATATCTATTTTCTAGAACATTATTCATGTGAGATATAAATTACACTCTTGTGGAAGCACGGGAGAAGAGTAAAATGGCTTAGTGCAATGAAGAGCAGTTAAGTCCCACATCTGCAATATATTTACTCTGCATTTGGAGAATTTCTTATAATTTTATTCTAAGTATTTTAATGCAACAGAATATATTTGTGCTTATCACTAAAGCAGAAATCTTTCTTTCTGGTCTAAGCTAAGCAACACAACATGTTGTGATCTGTTTGATCTTTATAAGAAATAATCATCCAACTAACATTAAAGTAGTGCTCTACAGTCAATGCTGCTATTAAATTATTGAAAAAAAAAAAGGTTATTAGTTAAAGTATGAATTACTTTACCTGAACCCCAGCAAGCAGATCAGCAGCATTGCTTCAGTTCAGGTTGTTCTACAGAGAGCATTTGCTTACAGACCATACTCTACCAGCGCTCTTACTAAATAGTGTAACCACATCCTTCTTTTCTTCTCTTTTTTTTTTCCCTATTTCAAAACATACTCTGTGTTTCTTTATATAGACAAGTGAAGGTGAAAGAGTGTAAAGATGTGAATCCTCAACTGTTTCCAGTTCCATGTAGGGCAGGGAGCATTTTGCCTTTGAAGCCAGGGTTGGGTTTGGACTGGACTTCACCTGGTGTGAGGCAGCTGAGAGGTTTTATAGACTTGTGGCTACCTACAAATTTCCAATTATTCCTTGAGCTGGTGGGGACATGGGGAGGTAGAAAGCTGTGTAGGAGAGGCTGTCAGAAATAGCGCTTCTTCCCCCAGTTTCTGCTCAATTTGCATACTGGAGATCAGTAGTTTAGCACTCAGATGCTTCTGAAAGATACAGCTACATACACTCAGGCAGCTGTTAAACTATTTAAAGGGATGTGCCAGTTTTAGCCAGTTCAGGTGTTTGATTCATAGCTGTAACTCAGCAAACAAATGTTTATTGGTGAGTGGAGTTAGGTATACAGAGCACTGAACTAGTGCCGTATGTGTGAGTCATACGGTAGCCAAGACACAGTTTTCTTGAAATGAGCTTTCAAGGCTTTTCCATCAAGAGGACTTTCCTGATGGAGCCTGAAGCTCTTCGTTTGCTCTAGAAGGTGTCATACAATATGCACCTTTTGGAAAGGTAGTTGTGCTTGTACACAGCGGGTGAACAGCAGGAATATGGGGCCATTCCTCCGCTGCTGTCTCCAGGAGATAGTGAACAAGGGTGACACATAGCATCCAAAGCTGCTGGTCTCCTTAGATCCTGGCCAGCTGTGGCTTGTTTGGGACTGATATCAGACAGATGTTAATGGTTATGTAGAGTGACATAATTTACTGAAAAAAAGTCAATTGCTGTTTGATGACATGTTTTGACCTTCACATACATAAAAATCTCCAAGCAACAAATCCGGCAGATGAATAAAACCCTAAATAGGGGCTCATTTGTGTATGTCGTATGGACACTTCATGCAGATGACTGCAAATGCTCTCTCTCTGGAACCCCTCTGGCTGAAGTGTGAAACTTTCTGGCTAGTGCTGAGAGCCACCCTTCTGACTTGTGGACTGCTCTTTTACTGTACACACTGCAACCCTTTGCTGCGGCAGTAAATACAAGAAAAAAAAAGCTCTCAGTGACATTTTTCAAATTGCCACCTGGCTTTGGAGGTAATTTGGTCTTTATGGGGAATTTCTGCACTTCTAGCAGGAAAAGTAGCACCAGCATTTGCACCACAGCACTTAGAGAAGAAAAAACTTGCAATTTCTTAACATATTTTTTCTACCTGTTTCATCTAAAAGTGACATTTGAAGGGGGGGGAAAGCAGAACTCAAAGAAAGTTTGGGTAAGCTTTGTAAGAAAATCACGTGGCAGAGGAAATGAAAGCAACATGATTCATATCATTTGGGAAACATCTTATGGAATTGGGAGGTTTCAAGGGCTTTTCAACTTCTGTCTTCTCAGAGCTGTGGGCTAGCTACGAGTCTCAGCAATGGACTGTAATGAATCTGGAGTCATGAGAAGAAATCTGAGTGCAACTAAATATTAGTAGAAAACACCCTACAACTATGTGTGACCTTTGAATGGATTATTCTGTGTCATGTTGCAGCTGAAATGGGGTTGCTACTTTAATCCTCTCACTGCAGGCATATTTCAGATTTAGCTTAAAAACTAATTGTAATACTTTGTGCTGCCTTCACTCCCAGTGCTAAGTTCATTCCTTTTGGCTCTGTGAGCTTCCCACTTAGTATCACTTGGTGCAGCAGAGCTAAACGAAAAATCAGCACTTCTGCACACATCAACCATATGTTTGCTAAGTTAGCAATTTGCTGCTCATACGTGTGGGTTCATTGCTTGTAGGTAAGCATGTAATTTGTTGGTGTGCGTATAAGTTGTTCTTTTGCAGGCTGGCCTTTTGCTGGTTTAAATTAGGACAGCTTTTATCTGGAGCATATTTAATGAGGGCAAGTTATGAATGACTTACTCCCACACCTGCAGATAGATTATTGGCTGAGAAATTTGAGCTTGTTTGCCCATCTTTGGTGACTGCTTTTGTAATTTCTCCCACCAGGTGCTACACATGAATATGCTTGGCGGGAATTATTGCAGTGAGTCCTTTGTGCTCCAAGTGCCTTTATCACCCAGCACTGGTGCTTGCTAAATGGTGAGTTCCAGAGACCCAGGCGGCTGCATGGTTCTGAGGTTTTCAACGGGAAGGAGAAAGGCTTTGTTTCTTCTGTTTTTTTTTTTTTATATTAACCACTGAAATGTGCTGGATGTATATTGTTTGCCCTGCCTAGAGACAACAATCTTATCAACCTTATCCTTCCTCCAATAGTGCATTCCAGCTAGCAAAGGAATAGTGGCTGGAGGAACCTAACCCAAACTCTGAGTGACTAAAAGGAAGTGTATGAGCAAAACATTTACAATGCTTATGGCAAAGATGAGTAGGTATTTTGTGTTTGGGGTTTTTATTTTTTAAAGGTTGATGAGCTTTCTCCATCTTTTATCCTCTAGGTGTAATAAGTGCTGCTCTTGCTAAGTAGTCAGTCAACAGCAGTCAGCACTTGTCATTTTCAAGGAATCAAAATCTGTTTCAGAGGAAACATGCTCATGCAGTGCAAAACCACACTCATTTGCATTACAGCATCATGAATTCTGCTGTCCTTTCTTTTTTTTTTTTTTTTAGTGGAAAATATATTAAAGCAGCTTTGCAGTTCAGCTTTCACAGATGTCAAAAATATGTGTTTGCTTGTACTTAATGGCCAGAAGGAAATAAGTTGGGTTTCAGATCTAGAATTAGGGTGCTCAAGTGCAAATAAATCAGATTTCCAAGGTGGGGTCCAATGTATTTCTGTGCCACTCTGAAGGCATGTGTGTCTTCTTATTCTCCCAGACAGCTATAAAATATCATCTTGGATAACAAGAGTTAATCATTCAGAGCAAAAGGAGTCAGGAAAAGATGTTGCCCAGTAGAGAGCTAGGAGGTGAGTGAAAAACTGTCATTCTTTGTCCTTCTGAGGAGTGCTGGATGCAGCGGGGAAATAAAAGGCTTATTAGCCCAGACCCAAGTCAAAGTTATCTTCTATGTTGTGCTGTAGCTGGTTTCTGATATTTTTGTGTGTGCTTAAATGTTTCAAAACCTGGATGGTGAAAGTGAGTTAAGCTAACAAATTGTCTTGTTCTGAGCAGGCTACTGCAGCTTGCTGCCACAAAAGGGGTAGGCCTTCTTCTAAGAAGGGAGATTCTGGGGGCTTCATCTAAACTCCAGCTGAGCAGCAGCACACTCCTGGAAAAGAGAACTACGCAAAGAGCTTGTGATGCTATCCCCTATCACAAGATGTACCTTGATGCTCTTTCTGTCTACAGAACAGGTATATTAAAGAACAAGCTCAGTTTTTGTAGGTGACTTAGAAATTGTTGTTTGTACTTGGGTTGGAATACCAAGAGTGTTTTCTTTATCTGGAGGCCTTTCACTTCACACTAATTCTCTTTGGGTTGCTCTGTACTCTTTTCCTCACGTTCATAAGTAATCAAAGCCTGGCTTACAGTGAGCTATCTTAATTGCGCAGCTGGGAACTTCAGATGGATAGGGGGTTGTATTTTTCTCATGTAGACACTTTTTTTGCAGCAAGTGCAGGAGACTGCAAAACTGTAAATTGGGAAACCTGCCAACTGCTGTATTTTATGGGGAACAGCCATATTCAGCCGTTCCAAGATGAGGCAGAGACCTTTAAATGCAGCCCAGGACACAGCAAATAGTGCAGTTGTTCTTGGAGCTGGCCATCTATGAGTGTAGACTTGTTTCTGACTACATCTGGGGAACCTTACAAAGGTTTCTTAGGGTTGTATGTTGAGAGGAAAGGAACTGGCCAGTCTGATGAGCAGCCAGTCTCACGCTAGTATGGTTGAGTGAGCCGAACTGTGGGAGTAATATTTTAAGGTACAGAATATCTTCAGCTAATCTCATAATCTAATATCTAATTCAGAAATTCACCAAGAGGACACCAAGCATGCAGGGTGGCATCTTCATAACTTCAGAGACCCACAGTCTACAGCTGAACTGAAATGATCTCATTCACCATAGTTCCATTTGGTCTTCCAGAGCCAAAAAGGCTGGTTAGACACAGCCAGTGTCAGCCAGGTGCCAGGGAGGACATGCATTTCATGGTGAACCCATCACTCCTCCAAGGCAGGGACAGAACAGCTTGTGTCTAGCCAAAAGCAACCGTAGTCATGGCCATACTGACAGGCTATAACTTTTCTTGGGTATTTGTAGGAAGGGGCAGCCAGTCAAGCTGCAAGCTCAGCTTTAGTGAAACTGCAAGAATAGACGCAGAGCTTCCTGCATGAATGTGCCTTGCAGTCTGCCCCACGAAGTTCATCAGCGCACCCCAGCTGTGCCAGCTGGCCAGCCCAGAAGACCGGTGGTTGCTCAGCATAGCTGGGCTGGCACTGGTGAAGCACAGCCTGCAGCGATTGCCATCCACCAAGAGGCATGCAATTCTTATGGGTGTTTCTGTGGGATGTATGCAGACTGTATCTTCTGGGAAGCCCTCTGGAAAAGGGAAAACTGCAAGGCTACTGTGCCTTGCAGAACAAAGCTTTTGTTTAATGAAGACGCCGTGCTCACCTAGCAGTGACACTACCAAAGGAAATGGTAGGTGTGCACAGAACTAAGGTTTCAAATGAAACCACCAGCTAATTTCACAGTCATCCAATAAAAGGAACTAATGGTTGGCAGCAGTGTGGATACAAACCCAGGAGCTGAGCAGGGAGACCACATGGCTCCTGAGCAGGCCTCCTAAGCACGAAGGCTCCTGTGGGTTTCAACGCCATATTGCAGTGAAATGGGCTATTTCTTCACTCTGTCCCACCACTCCAGCGGCAGTGGGTGGTTATTACACACTATTCTTTTTCCTAACACAGGTAGTGATCAGATCAGGGAGTCCTGTTGTGCTCAGCAATCTACACTATATACCATAGTACTCTGATAAAAGGTGTATCTATTTTTTTTTCTTAGAAATTATTTTTTCTCAGCCCTTACATTGCATTTGGTAATAAAGCACATAATGAAAATTATTTTCTTTGCGTTTTCATTCAAACGAGTATTACCTGAGCACTGTTGGCTGGACCATCACCTGATGGAAGTCAACCACCATCACTGCAGTCTGTTGCGGAGGGACGCCAGTGCAGGAAAGCAAGAGCAGCAGCCCCACTGCACGCTTGTGCTTTACACAGTCATTTCTGTACCTTCAGGCAGACGGCCCTGCACAAACGGGTGGGAGCTGCTTCGTCTGCAGGGTTTATGCACTCTCAGTGCTATGACTCTCTGAAAGACCCATTTCTGTTGAATGGCTTGGACTGAAAAAGAGCTGACCTATGTGGAAACTGCCTTTTTTCTGTTTCCTTTAACCTTTCCTCATCTGTCTTTCCCCACTGTAGGGACTGGCATTTCTGAACAGGAAGCACTACACACTCAAGCCTATAACTGCAATGGGTTAGAGTCAATTGAAAACCACAGGTTGGCCTAGAAGTAACATTTTCCATATCTGAGATATGCCCTGCTTCATTAATGCATGTCATCTTGGCACTCTGGGTCTCTCCCATTTTAACTTATGTATTGCCAATTTGCCACTACCTTTTTATTGTTTTCAGACCAGTGTGTATTCAGCTGGACATTAACAAGGCTGATGCAGGGTGTCTCAAAGGATTGCAGAGAAGTGGGACCAGCTCTGGCCCCTCAAGATATGGCCAAAATGAACATTGCTGTCCCCAGGGACGAGGCTATTTGAGAGGTGAGCTGGGGATTGTTTCTCATACTGATATTGTTTCACCTGGGCAACTGCAGTTGGCATGCCCATAGCTTGCATGTTAGCTTCACTTGGTGTTTTTCTTGAGGTTTCTGCAGACTATAGAGCAAATTGCTCCATCCCAGCCAAGTGTACTTACAGGGTGCATTTGTCAGTCCAGACTCTCCAGCCTGTGTCCCCTCATCTTGGCACTTAGATCTGAGGGTATGAGAATTCCTGACAACCTCGCTGCTTCTGTAAGGTGTCCTGACAGATCCTAGGGCACCGAAGTCCCAACTTGAATTACTGAGTAACTTAATGTGGAGATGCAGTGAGTGCTGCTGAGAAATAGAAAGTGCCCAGGAAGAGCTAGTCAGACAGATTAAAAAAAAAAGAAAAAAAGGTTTAAGAAAATGCTTGCAGGGATCCCTGACACTACTTCAAAGTCAGTTTTGAGTGGTTTCTGGTGCTGCTAGAGGAAATGTTACCAGACAGTGCCATCTTGGGGTAGTTTATGTCTGTGAATTGGACAAGAAGCATCAAGGTGGAATTTTTCATTTGTGTGGTGCACTCTCTCCCTGTATGTGTGTATATATAAATATATATATATCTGTGTACATATTTCTGTGTGTATCTATGTTATAATGACTTATTAACAATCATAACATTGTACATATGGGTTGCATGCACACCTACTTTATGAGCTTTATTTTGTTCTCATCTCTCCTAATCTGTTCTGGATGACTGCTTTTTCTTTTAATAACACAGCCAGTCTTTGAGAGAGAGAGGTCTGGTTTATGCTCCTGAAAAAATGTCTCTTAGTGAAAACACAGCCCTGACTGTTCTCCTTGGAAAGGGCAACTGAGCAAGTTTCTGTATTTTTTCTAGTGCTGAAGAAGTCTCTACCCTGAAGAGAACTGGCCATCCTTGAATCTGATGTCTGAAGAGGACAGTAACGGAGGTAAGTTCAATCAGCAGTAGCTTGTTTCTTCTTTATATGTAGGTTGTCTGCCCTTGCTGTCAGCATATGACAAGTATTTATAATATAAGTGGTGGCTCTTGGTCTCAGGATGCTGCAGAAGGGGGAGCGAGGCAGGGAGGCTGCAATGTGCTGCCAGCCCGGGCAGCTCCAAAGGGGGAGAGGCTCTCTGGCTCATTTCACTGACAGTGGGAATTCATCCTCCTTTGTGCCCAGAGACGTTGTGGTGTTTGAGTCTAATGGTGGCTAGATAGTTTTTCCTTCTGGTACGTAATGTTAGCCTAGCTGAGTCAATGTGGTTGTCTTTGTTCTGTCCGTCTGCCATGGCCAAGTGTCTTTACAGATGAGTTGGAGTGAGTGGATGGCTTTGGAAATAAAACCGCACTTCATTTGAGTGTAATCATGCCACTTATAATAATAATCTTCTAGCTTTCTGCTTCAAACCAAGTGCTGGAGATTTATTTGAAAAGCTGAAATGGTTCCTTCACTTTAGCACAGGTGCATTGCTATAAATATCTTATATAGAAAAGCCTTGTAACATGAAAGAGATCAAGAAAGCAATCTGCAGGAAAGTGAAAAACCTCAAGCGGATGAAAACCTCTCAAATTAACTAATGCTAGAATGGCAGAAACTATCACACAATCTGATGCAGAGTTTTTTGAACAAAGACAAAATCTAGGAATTAAAAAAAATCTTAGGGAATGGAAGTTTTGGCAAGTAACTTTACCAAGTTACTGAAATATCAGCCTGAGATGAAAACCTTTGAATTCCTGTAGACACAGCCTGTTGTGATCTGACAGGCAGCCTCTGAAAGACCCAGCAACTACCTGAAGCCCAGAGTCCTCCAGCCTGCATGCAGGGGTGGGGTGTGTGTGTCTGTCTGTGTCTGTGGTAGCCAGGACATTCTGCACTCTGAAAATGCACTTTTATCACTTTGCATCCCACTGGAGGTGTGTTGGCCTGTGCTAGGTGCAGAGGCCGGACTCCGGCATGGCTGCTCCCGGTGGTGACTCTTGCCATATGGTATGTAGAGCTTTGTTGTGCTGCAGTGTCCTGGGCATGGGGGCCTTTGAGGAGTCACATAAAGGCCTGGAATGTATGCTGACTGCTCTCTTTTTCCGAGAAGGACAGCCTCTGTTTTTTTGCGCTACCAAAAAGCGAGTGTCTCATCTGTTAGGAGCAGGATGAAGGGTGCATGAGCTGAGCCCAAGTGCCAGTCTATACTAAAAACCTATTATGCTGTTGTGACAGGCTGTTCTGAATAAACCCCGCTTATTCCTGCATTGGGTGGGCAGGGTGATTGCTAAGACCAGGGTAGTTGTACAGGGGCTGTACTGAGGTGGCTGAGAAACCTGTGAAGGTAGATCATCAAGTAGGAATTTAATTGTATCATTGCCTTGAAGTCTTGTGCTTTTGGTCTCCTCACTGATCCCAGGGATTACCTTATATGCATGCACCAAGTGTGACCTATTTTGATCTTTGCAAAAAGGGTCTTTACATGTGATGCTGTGCTTAAATTTTCTAGGCTACAGGAAGAAGTTCCTTAGCAAATCACTTAACTGAGCCTAAACCTCCAGCTGGGATTGTTCTGGAGCACTCAGATATACAACTGGCCAGATGTCCAGCTATTTTTCCAATTCCACCTCAAATCTGCAGTATTCCTCAAACAGCAAGCCTGGACCACAGCCTGAGGGTCATCTCCCAATTCAAAAGAGCAAAGCTTCCCCATAGATGCCTTAGCTAGTAAGACTGGGACTTGCAACACACCAGAGTCCAGTTGCAACTCTGGCCTGTGCCACTCTGCCAGAATGGGTGCTGAGGGTCTTCTCAGAGCCTCTTGTGGGATGAGCTGCAGCCTGCAGTGCTGCCAGAGAAGGTGGGTGTGATGGAGCCGCACAGAGCTCTGCTCTCATGGTGCGAGGGCATTCAGGGCCTCCCTCCCCTGGTGCTGAGCAGCAGAGGGAGGGCAGCTTTTGCCTGGGGGATGTGTTAATCGGTCACTAGTTAAATGCCATCCTGTCACGCATGAGGTGAAATAGGAGCCACCCGAGGGGCCCCAGGGCGCCTGGCTGTGGCATTGCAATGCACCTGTGTGTGGTGCATTTCATTCCCCACAGTTTAATGAAAAGGTCTTAAGCTGAGGTTAATTCAAAAACCAAACCACACTGCCTCTCAGCTTTGGTATTCTGAAGCACGGCAGCAGTGTTGCTGGTGTTTGTGCAGCTCACAGCTTGTAGCGGTGCAGCATCTGTCCTCTGATCTCAGGCAGCGGTGGGTAGATATGCCTGGCTTTTGCAGCTGGGGGGAAGGGGCTTTACCTTCATGCTCCCTTTCATAGATCTCTGATAACTCACAATCAAGAAATTGGTGTGTGAACTAGAGTTTTTATGAGAAAGCAATAGCATTTCTAGATTTTTGTGTAGGCTGCCTACTAATAGGTACTAGAATAATTCATAACGCTACAAAACAAATGGATGTAGTTTATGACTGTATGAACATACTTTTTTAGAGTTATATTTCTCTATACTATTATAAGTGTTATGAAAATCACTTTCTCTGTTTGCAGCCTCCTAACCTCAAACTTTATTTACAACATGATTAATAGTTGCAGGAATGAGAGAGTCTACCAGCCAGTGGAAGTCAAATTTATTATTTCACATGGTGTTGACATGTTGGATAAATGATTTGGAAAATAAAATTCAAAGGGGCATAAAGAAATGTGCAAACTTTTGCATATACATGGGAATAGTTGTGAGCATAAGTGTGAGATATGGGTGAGCTTGGTATGTTGCAGAACTGAAAAGGGGATCTGAGGCTTAGAGCAGACTGCAAATGAAGTATGACTGGAAATTAAATGGAAGATTATGCTGTTGTGGAAAAAAGTCGACATGACTATGGGGTATGCATATGCAAAAGAAAGAAAGAAAAAAACCATCCCAGTCCAAGAGACAGCCTAGAAAACAGGAGCAGACATAGTGAGCTACATCTGAAATGCAGAAGTAGCTGAGTAGCTGGGTGTATTTAGGGCATATTTGTTGAAGTGTGGAGGACATGAATAGGTCTTCAGATACATAAATGGTAGCTATGAAGGGAATAAATATTTTGCTATATCCACCACAGATGGGAAAAGAAATAATGGATTTACACTGCAGCTGGAAACTAAAATAAACCCTTCTAATGCTGAAGATAGATGAAACTAGAAATACCCCTTGCTATGAGGTGTTATTAAAAGCAGGTTAGACAAAACTCTGCTAGTTATAACGTAGAAATACTTGAGCTGGTCTTTTCTTAGATGGTCTTTTCCTGTCTTTTCTGCAAGTCTATGCTTTCACATGCAAAAGATTGAGCTGAATTAGAAATCACCTTGGATTATGTGACAATTACATGTGTGTTAGCATTGAGGGGGGCAGAGAAGACCCTAAGTGACTGTACACTTTGAGTACAAATCAATGTAATCCCTGAGTGACATAAACTCTTACCTTGATATGAGTTCTCCTTATTTTCTGCAAGTTGACAGTAGCCCTTTACCAGGTGGTATAATCACTAGATTGCTTTACTCCATGCCTAATTTAGGGCATATTTGTTCCCTGATCTCAGCAGTGGCCACAGTTGTCTGAAAGTCAGGAGTTCCCCCATACATCATTGCACCAGGAACAGAGAGCTACAATAAAGGGGGGGAAGGGGGGAGAAAAAAAGGATGTGAAAATAATTTATGCAATTTTCTTCAGATTTTTCTTTGCCATGTGTCATCTGTAGGCAAGAGCAAGCTTCACTGAAGCAGTCCTTTCCTGGCTGGAAACTGAAGTAAGGGAGCTTGTATCTTTATTTAATGTTATAATTTTTAGGAGTTGGCTAAATGGTATTCTAAGTTTCACTGCTGTTTTTGCTATTACAAGAGGTAATATCCATTGCATGGGGCTTTGTCTGGCAAAAGAAGGTAGATCATTTGTATACCATTTTGTACCATGTGACTAAGCAATGTCTAAATGTTTTAAAATACATTATTCTGCTGCCAAAATCACTAGTGCTGTAAAAGGAAAGGGTAGAAATACCATTCGCAGCTAATACAGATGACAGACCTGGGGCTTAGTACTAATTGTTGGCTAGGTCACGCTTCTCCGGGTTGTCCATAGTTTATTTTACCTAACACTGAAGAGAAAATGTAGTAAATAGGTAGAAGCAAGATATCTGCCTACATAGTAGAAGAAATGCCTTTTTTTTACTCTTTAGGAGAATCATTTATTACAAACACTGTGAGACTCCGCTCTGTCGTACTGAAATGTAATGATGAGAGCTTGCCCCAGGGTGCCACTTGCATTGCAAGTCAATTAACAGTGCTCAGAGCCTTACTTCTGTGTTGCCCCTTCATCTGGTGCTTCTGGCATTTGAGCAGCATCTTCCCTGCACCCTCACGTCTACACCGCATGAGGGAGTGTCAGGCACGGGAGCTCTCGGCAGAGGTGCGGCAGAGCCTAGCGCGGGGCGGGCTTTGGGGAGGGGAGGGCGCAGCGCGGGGGCTGGCGGGGTGCGCAGCGCTGCTGGCGGCAGGGGGCGCTGCCCCACCGCGCCAGGAGCTGGCTGGGGCTGGCGGTGCCGCGCCGGGAAAAAGGCTCTTTAATAGTCCCCTGAAAGCTTCCAACCGAGAGCCGTGCTGTGCCAGGCTACGGGCAAGTGCAGCCTGTGTGCGCGCCCCGCTGACTTGAGTGGTTCATCCTGGCAAGTTGCTTGCCTCAAAACACCCCTGTGACCAGGTGCTTTTGCAAGTCAGTGCACACACCTGTGGTCAGAAGTGCCCAGGTCCAGTGGCCCTAGTCCTCTGGAGCCAGTGCTATGGCCTCTGGCCCAAGCTGCTGCTGGTGCAGGTGCCAGCTGAGGTTTGCATGCATCACTTCAGCTTGCTGCAGAGCTTTCAGCTGAGGAGAGCAGCCAGGTTAAAATATTACCTACAAAGTCTTTGTCTCCAGTAACTCCAGCATCCCTGATATCTTTAATAGTGTACACAGTCTGTATGAGTGACAATAGCAGGGAAGTACCATTTATATGAGATTCTTCTCGAGGTACAGCAACATGCCAGGCCTTCCCAAAACTACATCAGTGGGGGTTTTTTCTGTGTGCAGGATGCTTTTCATAAGAGACCAAAGCTTTTCCAGAAGCCAAACACATCAGTTTCCCTCTCTTCCTCCAAAAAAAGAGGAAAGTGTGTGGCCAGTTGCAATGACAGCACATGAGAGAGGTGTTGCCCTGATGAAATAGCTGCATCCTTGCAGAAGGCTCTCTCCAAAAGAATTGCTCTGTGAGCCAGAGAGCCACAGAAGCAGGACTGCCCCTGCAGTGACCACCCATTCCCAGAGAGGAACGGAGGGCTGCAGACTTAGCACCTTCCTGCTTATCACCAGGGGAGGGAAAACATCTGTGAGAATTACTTTATTTTTAGATTAGTCCTCTGAAGCAGAATGGGAATTCTGCTGAAAAACGACATTTCTTGGTTAAGGTTAGTCCCTGCTTCCCATCCTATTTCCCTGTGGAAGGGAGCAGAGTGACAGCATGAGCATAAAGGCATTTCAGAGGAGCTGAAGTATCGAAACAGATGCTAATAGATAGTTTGCCTCACACCCATTTTTCTTTCCCCCCTCCCTTTCATTTAACCCCAACTTGGGTTTCCTTCTTTCCCCAAATCCCATTTGCCTGGCTTTGAGGAAAGCTGAGGTCTCCCAGGCTACCTGCATAAACACCAGTGGGAGGGGAGAAACAGGGTAAAGGAGGATGAGGAAAAGCATTTGGGAAATAAGTTTTCAAACAATTTTTCTCTCCCAGATGTGTTAGACATACTGCTGCATGAGTGTTTTTAGATGTCTTTGTGGACAGCTGAGCAAAGATGTAAGTTCCCCGGCTCTCTCCCTCGGGCAGCCCCGCAGCCTGGCCCAAAACACCTTTTCCTGCTTTCCAACACCACCTTTGCCCTTCCTCTCCCAAGTGTTCTGGAGAGTTTGTTGTAGGCAGAAGCCACGTTTCCCTCTAGTGGTTTGATACTTTCTGTGCAGCCGTGTAGTATAACCGTGTAACTTGGGTCTTTTGGAGATCCAGAGCAATTTAGGTGAGTGCAGATGTTTTCCATGCAGAGCAGTGTGCAGGTCAGGATTTACCTGGTGGGCGCTGGCTCCTTTTGCTCTGCCAGGTATGATGCTGGCAGGTACAGGGACACGCTGACTACACTGCAAAAGCTAGATGTCGATGATGTGGTTAGATTTTTAATTTTTAAAATTATTTTACAGGTATAAAAAGTGATTGTGTGCTCATAGATGGCAGAAGAGCCCCTGATGGGCCATTTTACATAAAGAAGCAATCTCTGGTTTAGGAGATTCCTCAACTACAGGCTGCAGTAACCTGGGAAAGTATCTAGTGGGCTTCCAGCCTGCCGCAGCGAGGATGGTCTTCTAGCTTTGCGGTGTAGTGCCAGTGCCCTGCAAATCCAACCTTCCCTGGGCTCAGATGCTCAGCATTGCAGCAGCAGCAGCAGGGACTGGGACAGCATGGGATGTGCTGGATTTCTGTTCCCTCAGCCTGACTACAACCGGGAAGAACCTCTTGGTGAGGCTGATTTCCATGTGAGACTCTTCCTCATGGCACATGAGAGAGGCGGTGAGTTCATGCACTTGCACTTTTTCTCTGTTTGCCTACAAATAAGAGCTCTCTGCTGACAGGGGAGCACAGAAGCTCATAGAAATCACTAATACTGTGCAGCAGAGTTAAATCTGAGCAAAAGGAAAAAGCTCTGGCTACCAGTGACTGAAGACAGTTGTTTTCAAAAGACCCAGAGAGAACTGTGAGAACATAACTCTTTCAGACACTTGAAAAGGCCTCTTAACACAGAGATTAATCACCATATTGCCAACAAAACAAAACAAAAACAAACCCCCAAAACCACACCAACTTACTTTAAATCTGGAAGTCCCATCTGGAGAATAATTAATAAACCTCCTGTTTCATGCAGAACCTGTTAGAATCAGGAGCTCAAGAAAATAAAACAGTTTATATATTTTTAAAAAATATAGATAGTAAACTACTCATGCTCTCTGCTCAGAAATATTTGTCATGGGGAATTCCTAGTTTCTCTAGTGTTACAAGCCTAATGCATCTGAAACTAAATTTATGCAGAAGTTTTTGTTTCCCCTCCTGCATGCAACAGCCACTGCCATTTCTCCATTGCTGTGTCTTTCCTAGATGCTTGCTTGCTTTCCGTTCCCCTTACATTGTTTATGTCACACTGCTACTTTTTGTCACCACCACAGGGAAGAAAGCAGGAAAATGGAGCATTTTCTTTCTAGAGTGGCTGATGTGTTGTTTACTTTTAAACTGGAGACTGAAGGTTGTGTTCACAATGTTTCTTCTCAAATCAGGATTTTAGAAATGAGAGAGGATGACTCATGGAGATTTTTCTTCAGCTGGTGTCTTAAAAAGAATCTTCACATATTTTCTTCTTCTTTCCTTTTTTTGTGAGAGCTCTCTGGTTGACTGCCTTTCCCGAGGTTACTGACATCTAGGGTTTGTTGCTCCAGTATAGGTCATTTATTGGATCAGATCTTCTAGAAATCATTTAATGCCATAGGCTTTGTTGACCAGAGACAGGCTGCTCTGGCACAAGGTGGAGAAACAAAGGTCAGACAAGGGAGATGAAAGATGGTTCCTCCTGCATTTTACAGGTTGGTGCTGAGTTATCTATGGAGCTTAATGATAAAATGGGTCAGTGAGGTATGCTGGTGTAGAGTCAGGGACTTGGTCCTTGGATTGCATTGGTACCTGTTGGGAGGGGTTAGGCTCGCCTGTGTTGTCGCTGGAAAGGCGGGTGAGGTTGCACCACAATTAGCAGTAAATGCTGCTTTTAGAGAAAAGCACTGGATTGTCATGAAATCAAGGCTCCCTACCAGCTGCATCAGCACAGCTTATAAGCATGTTTAACAAGAGGGTAAATACAGGCCTGAGGAAAAGCTCTGGTACCTACTGCTCTTATTCGCAAATCCACCTTGCTGATAAGAGAAAGTGAACGTTTTTAACATGGATGCACTTCCCCCAAAACATTGCTGTTTGCCAAACCTGCTGCTTATCCTTCATTGTGCCGCTGCCTCACAGCAGTGCCACAGTCGTACAGCATCAGCGGAGCACTTGGCGGCTGGGCAGCCAGAGGAGCTGCAGAAAGGAATGGCCTTGCACACCTCAGCATTTTGCAAGTTCACAGTTAAAAAAAAAAAAAATGTCCTCATGCTGTGGTTTCAACTTCTGCCCTGGCATAAATTCATTGTGATGATTCAGGCTGTCAGCGTGCTCACACCTCTGGTGTGTGTTTGACAGCTGGCGTGGTGGGTACGTGGGGCAGCCAGGCCCTACGGAAAGATCCCTGCCTTTGCTGGTTGCCACTGGGAGAATAGAAAGGTATTGAACACCAGCCACATTCTTCCATTCACCAGAATAATAGCAAGGAATGGAAATGAGCAGCAGTAAATATCTAATTTACCATTAAATTATAATTTAAACAAGACTCTCTTCCTTCCTTTCAAGACCAGGCTGGATGAGGCTTTGAGCAATCCAGTCTAGTGGGAGGTGTCCCTGCCCATGGCAGGGGGGTTGGAACTTGATGATCCCTAAGGTCCTTTCCTACCCAAACCATTCTGTCATTCTATGATTCCTGCCCCAAGATCACTCCTGACCTTCTCCTGCCTGCCCTGCCCTGGCCATGGTGGCTGGCGAGCAATTATCTGTTGCCGCCTCTCTGCTGAGAAACAAGATTAGATTATGCAGCCCCCTTCCTTCTGCCACCCAGAAGAAATTATTGTATAACCGTTGTGACAGGCAGAAGTGTAAACATGTTAACTTATCCAGGTCATGAAATAACTGCGGCAATGTGGGGGAACTGTGCAACCCCTGTGGGGTGTACATGCTGGTGTCCTGCCCTTCTGAAATGTGACATCTCCATGGTGCAGACCTGACGTAGAGTCTCTCTGGTGGGGCACTGAGAAAAGCTGGTCCTTCAGTCCTTAGTCAGTACAACATGACTTTTGGTGGAAGTATGATGTTTCTGGATTTTATACAGCAACATAGGATAAGAATTAAACAAGTGACTGTGGGCTGTGGCACCCACCAAGGGCAAGAGACCTTTGGATTTGCTGTTGCAATTTTGAGGCTGATAAGGTGAGGCTTGAAATATGTGTCAAATTTTTGCCAAACCCAAGCAGGGAGCTGGCTTGAAGGCCAAGGGCCAGAAAGACTAAAGTATGAAGAGTTCATCTGGGTAGAAAAATGGAACCAGACAGAAGTGACACAGGAGTTTTGAAGTTAGTAATGCTGCTGGCAGATTGCTGCTGGGGTTTCTGATAGGGTTGCAGATGCCTTTTAGCAATCTTGAGGACAAGGAGTACATGGTGTCAGGCACTGTCCCCAGCTGGTGCATGCAGTGCCCACACAGGACAGCTCATCCCGCTGGAGTGACTTGGTGATGTTTCTGAGCCTTCATTCAGAAACTGAGATGTAGGAATTCTTCTACCTTAAGCTAATGATAATGAGCCACCCAGATTTTCACTTCCCCAGAGGTGTCCTTTTTCTGTCTTTGATGAAAACATCTTTGAAGAACGTCATGGTTTTTTGGTGACACCTTTCACACTTTCCCCCCACACCTGACATTGAGCTGAACTCTCGTTTTTCAGTCAGCTGCCCTGGTTCAGTACTTGGCAGCAGGGTTCGGTTTAAATGTGACAGCAACAGGAAATGGAAAGCCCCAAGCAAGAAAACTGGTGTGAAATGTTTACCAGACCTCTGAGAGCAACAGCATGGAAGTGACACTGGCTGTGTCCAGCTCTGTCATCAGTTCATAGAATTAGAATTAATAAAAGGTAGGAGATGCCAGTGAAAGATGTTTGTGCCCACCTGTGTCCTGTAGCTGCTGCAAGGGTGGTGTGGCCTGCTGAGGGCAGGATGTGGCCATGCATGATGGGTGATATCTGCCCCAGCCAGCCTGCGAGGTGTAAATTTCAGCCCTCTTCACACCTGTACCCTCATGACTTGGAAAATATGAGGTCGATGTTGTCCAGACCTAGCTCCAGAGAAATCTGGGAAGTCTGGAAGACAGAGCATGTCTTGTGCTAAGAAGGTTAAGCTGTGTGTCTTTGAAAGCTTGGTGGATGTGGCGAGAGTGCCAGGTTTCTGCAGCCAGATCAAGGCAAGCCAGGCCAGACCTGCTCCGTATGGACAGTTACGGTCTGTCTGTGCGTGGAGTGGGGGTGTCTGCCTTCCAGGTGGCGGTGAAAGTGTCAGTACCTTGTTAGCAAGTGCTCAGCTCCCTCTTGTCTCCCGGAGGTTGCTGAGCCCACCAGAAATGTCAGAAAACAGCAGGTTACTGCTGCCTCCTCACTGCTTAATAGATCCCTTAGCTCTTCTCTGTACGGTGTGGGAGAGCTTGGCCAGATGAGTTATGAATTTAGAGGATATTTCTTCTACTAAATCAGCCCAAAAGCTCTGTGTGAAAGAAAAAAAAACAAAAGAGCACAAGCCATTTTTCTAGTTGGGGAGCCTGTGGGGGTTTCCCTATCATGCCCTTGGTCACTGTGCCACTTATTTCAGCCCCAGCACATCCAAATCCCTGACTGCCCTGTGCTCGGATAGGCCCTGCTCAAATGGTGAAGAGCAGAGGTTTGGTCCTTTGACGCAGGAAAGGTTTATCACACCTCTGTTCTGAGAGTAGAGCATTCTCTCCTGCCTCTTTACCCTCACTACCTAGCTGCTCCGGGGCAGGCATTAGGAGCGGCCGTGGTCCTGTTCAGAGCTGCTGTGGAGACTGGCTGTGGCCGTGAGGACTGTCCCTGCGCTCCATGCCCAGCACCATCCTGCCTGGCACAACCTGACTGTCTCCTCCACAGCCCCTCTGAGGCTCCCTTCCTCTCCAAGCCTGAGTAAGCTCCCAAGGACTCACTGCTGTACAGAGGCTTTGAGGTGAGTTTTCTGTGGTGAGGAAGTGTGGCCATCATTGACCAAGCATTCATGGTGTGTATTTCTGGGCAAATAGCTGCTAGAGGAAGGGGCGTTACTCAGGGTAAGGCAGTTTAGCAGAATCTGCTCAGAAATACTTTGTTTGTAGGAAGCTTTGTATCTCCTCCACCCATTTAATTAGCGGTTACTGGAGGAGAAGTATTTTTTTTCCTGCTGCATCTAAAATAGCAGTTTGGTTTATGCAGAGCTTTCGCCTCTGAAGATCTCACACCCATGTTGGTGAGACTGGAACTGCAGAAAAAAAGCACACTGGCAATTGGGTAATCTCTAAAATCACTGTGCTCTTGACACACAAATCGCATAACGGGGAGGAAATCTTAAAGGTAATTTAGCCTTATTTGGGAGCAGTCCATCAAATTAAAGTCACAAATGTGCATATGTTACTACAGCGATGCAGGAGAGCCATCAGCATGCAGGGCTGGGGAAGGCAAAGTGTGAGCCCTGCTGCGCCAGGCTGAGCAGTGCAAAATCCCTGCCAGGGCTGAGCTGGGGAGGAGACACCCATCTCTGCATGCACAGTGCCATTTGTTGCTGCTTTGATCTTTTCAGAGAAAATATAGGAGTACAAGAGAGGAGAAACCAAACTCCTTAAAAGGTCTTTTTTTGCAACCAGAACCTCTCCTACTCCCCCTCCCCATTGTGCGGTGAACAAAGGCCAGATCCTGCTCTCAGATTTTGGTGACGACAAAGCAGATTTTCCCATTTCTGCCCGAATCTCTGGCAAGTGCAGTGAGAAGCCTGCATCCTCTCGGGAAGTTGTCAGGGCTTTGCTTCTGTCCTGTGCAGATGGTGTGGGCTTTGCTGGGCAGGTGGATAGAGGCCTCTGCTCAGTGGTTCCCTGCAGCAAGGTCTCTCTTTAAGGAGTTTCCCCCGTTTTGGCATGTGCCTTGAGTAGGGGGAGGTGCAGAGGCCAAGCTGGCTGTGGGGGCTGTGGGGCTGCTGCAGTGGCTGCGGGGTTTGGCCCAGCGTGTGCAGGCAGATGAAAGCCCAGCCTGGGGTCAGGAGATGCGGGTGGAGGTGCGTGCCTGGTGCGGCCCATCCTGGGGCACGTGCGTGCTGTCTGAACTTCATCACAAAGAGGCTGGTTAGCGGTTTTACCTACTTCGCTCTTTGTGGGCAAGTGCATCAGAGAGTGGCATGCGTTGTTCTGCCTTTGAAAATCCCAGTCTTTGCTGCAGCTCACACCCCCTGCCCCTGGCTTGGACAGCCAGGGAGATACTGTCCCTTTTGGGGACAGACAGCAGAGCAGATCCTATAACACCCAATGGCCCACCTTTTCCATTTAACTAATTAAGAGACTGCACTGTGTACCAGTAGCAGGGATTTATTTATATTGGATGCTTTGAAACAACTTGCTGCTCCTTTCTTTAGCCAGTCCTTTACATTATAAGGTTGAATAGACCCCTAACACAGAGTTCTTATTCCCACCACCCCTCTCCAACTCTTTGGTTAGTAGCTTTAATGACATTTGATTCCAATGCTTTTGTTTTTTCCCCAGTACAAGCAATTGCAATTTATTGTGTTGCAACTGATGACCATTTTGTAACTGTTATGTAGTATGAATGGTGCTGTAAGCTTGTCTAAAGCAGGCTAAACATGCCTCTGCTACTGTGATGGTGCATTATTACAAACTAAAAAACAAGATGTTCGTGACTTATGAAAACATCGGCCTTTGTTCTTCTGCAGTGGTTTCACTCTGAGCTTTTTATTTTTTCATATTTGGAATAACCTCTGTTTCTTTGTCACAGCTACAGCTGCATAAAAACTCATCCAAAGTGGGGAGAAGGGACAAAAATCCCCTTTACCACTGGCTGTACTTGTTTGGGGTTTTCTGGGAAAATGAAAGATGGGTTTTGCAGGGGAAAGATTTTGTTTTACTCAAATTTGCATATGGCAGAGAATTGTCATGGGCAAACTAGATCATTGCATCATGATCTGGGCTGCTGTTGTCTGAATCATGGTTAATTTTCATGTAGCTGAATCCTTCCCATTAGCAGAAAGTCCCTCCATCCCACTCACACAAAAAGAAAGTGTGAAAGTCTGCTACTGAGTCCCAGCTGAACTTGAACATAGCAAGTGTAAAATGTGTGCTGCATGTGTTTTGCACTAATGTGTTACGCATGGGAGCTGAATTTCAGCTTCTCCACTGTCCTCAGATTTGGACTTTGCTAGCTTGGGAGATGCTTCCTTAAATTCCTTGTTGACAAAGTAGTAGCAAATAGCATCCAGGCAGCAGTTCGTGTTTGCAAGGACCGAGGCGAGATGAACAAAATTATTAACCCTCTGTATTGCAGAGCAGTTGGAGCTGATGGAGTCCAGTATAAAGCGAAGGAGATGCCCGAGGTAAAGAGGCAAAAAGCATATGATGAACACAGCCATGTTTGCAGACACAATGTAGACGGCCTTCCTGATTAACTTTTCCTTGTGACAGTTTTCATTCTTCTTTCTCATGAGTTCTGCAATGACTTGCATGGAGCAATAACTCACAATGATCAGTGGTATGAAGAACCCCATGATAATAGCACACAGTGTGACCACTGAGGGCTCAACGGAAGATTTTTCAAAGCAAAGTTCATCTTGCCCTCGGTCCTCTAACTTTTTAGTGAGGGACACCATGCAGATGATGACTATCCAAAGAAATCCAGAGGCAAAAGTTGCCTTCAGCGGCGACCTCAGCGCCTTGGCTTTCAAAGGGTACTTGATTGCAAGGTGCCTGTCAGCTGCTACGACAGTGATGATACCAATGCTCATTAAGCGGTTTATGAAATAGCCGCCTTCCAGAACCAGGCACCATCTGCCTACTTTCACCTGGCGGAACTGGGATAAAGTTTTAAAAGGCAAAGTAAAGAGCAGCAAGCAGTCAGCCGCAGCCAAGTTGACCATGTATACTCTGGTTTCTGTCCATTTGCTGAGCTTGTAGCAGAATACCCACAGCGCCAACATGTTCAGCAAAATGCCAAAAAGAAAAACTGGGATGTAAATACACAGCTGGACAAGTGGAAAGCTTTCATAGGCTGTGACACTGCAGCTGCTGAGGTTCATTTTGAGGGTATTAAGAGGCGCAGCTCCTGCAAAAGCAGATGAAGCCTTTTAGAAGCTAGACTCTTGACTGAATCGGTAGTTAATTCAGATATTTCAGGGCTTTACCAACAGTGAAAACTAGACTGCGGAGGTGACTGCAGAGCAGAGCTGTCTGTAGGGTACCTAGTGGGAAGGAGAGGGAGTGGAACATGAGCCTGACCAGTTGTGGAGGACAGAGAAGCGCAGGTTCTCACTGGGTCCCATGCGGGGAAGACTGCTTGCAGAGGGCAGCAGGGGAAGATGCTTGGACCTCTGTTTTGGGCCAGACTTGGATCAGGTAGCAGCAGGTATCCTGCAGCTAGGGGTTGTGTGAGCTGTTACAACCATCTTGTAATGGAAAGGGGATGCCTAGACCCAGCTCTCATCCTTCCCCCTACAGTGGTGCTCAGGAGAAGCCAGCCAGCATCCTCACAGCTCAAAATGCTCTGGGACATGTGCACCAAAAGGACAGCTGTCCTCTCCTTCAGTCCTGAGCTTTCTATGCATCGCTTCTCATCAATGATAAGAGCAATTATTAGTACATCTCTCATTAGTTTTAGCTGCCATTGAATCTTGTACTCAGTGGTAGCATTTGGTTGTCTGCAGCAAGAGTCAAAGTACTGCAGTCTGCACGCTGCCTTTCAAGAACAGTGAAAGTTGTTCTCCATCTCAGAAGTATTAGAGTAAACTGCCACAATTCCAAGACAAAAAATTCTCGCCAATGCCATGGCAAGAAATGTGATCAGCAACCATGTGAAACAGACATGAGCTGCATCTTGTCTAGCAGGTGGTTTTATCACCCTCGGTCTAAGGGCAATATTACTGTTTGCCCTCCTGCTTTGGAGGAGTTAATGCAGAACTATATTCCAGGTGCAACTGTTCATGGACAGAAAAGACCTGGAAGGTCTGAGATGTCTTTGGATTTTCCCTGCAAGGGGAAAATGGCTGCATGGGTGCAGGTTCCCGGGGCTAAAGAGCATTCCAAGTGAACAAACGCTAGTGCAGTGCTTCAGCATCTGTGTGCATCTGAAGCTCTCTGCTAGCTTTGAAAACCATGCTGCTGAGGAATCATGCCAGAAGACCTCTTTGAAGGTGAGGGAACGTGCTACAGCTGATACCTGCAGCAGCTCTGTGCTGTGGACACAAGGAATGACTTATGAGCCCAGAAGATATGAAGACAACAGGGAGATCTAGCAAAGGCTGACACAGCCCTTAAGTGTCCAAAACATGTCTAATGTGGCCAGTATCAAAATGAGCCTTTGAAAATATGCAGGCTCCAGCCCTCTCAGTTTCTCCACCACCATTTTGGTGTCCCACCATGGCTGGCGAAAGGCAATGCCTTGCAGAGCTAAAGTAACCCTGTCAGCAAATAACCAGGAGGAATTACCTTCTCGCTTGCTGTCCTCAGAGAGAGTGAAAGTTCCTCCAGCCCAGCTGTGGTGTGGTGTGCCGGCACGATGAGCCCTCCTAGTGCTGCCCCTGGCACATAACCTGGAAGGTGTCCTGCAATGACCATTTGCCAGTGGCTGTGGCACCAGCAATGCTGGTGGAAGCACTCCCGCCCCTCCTCAACGTATTTCCCCCGGGGCTGAGCTTCCTCTGTAACCACTGGCATGGCTCATACCACCCCCTGTTGACTGAGGAGCCTGTAATAGCCCTGCAGCGAGGTGAAATGCTTGTCTGCCGTGTGGCCCTGCAGCAGTCCCTCTGGTGATGGAATGGCTTTGGGTTTTTCTTTTTCTGGGATTTACTTCCCAGAGCCTGTCATCTCACTGGGCAATGCCCAGACCTTCCTCACCCACCAGGCTGTGCATGTTTCTTGGAGGAAACCCATTGCCCTGGAGGGTCCTGAGGTCTTCTCTCTGCCTTCTAGACCACCACTCCTGCTGGGGCTGAAGCAGGGACTGCCACCTGCTGTCACACTGCTGAGCCCCAGGACAGAGCAGCCCCGGTGGGCCCCCAGTCCCACTCACAGAGCTGTTGGAAAAGTGAGGGTTGTGGTTTGCAGACAGTTCAGTCATTATTGTAACTGGGTTTCACTCTGAATCGTGGTAATTCTCTCGTCTTCCATAGTTCTCATCAGCCAGCAATTGTGAGAGATGTGGCACCGTGACCCTGTGACCTGCTGACTTTGTGACTGCTCTGCGGTTGCAGGTGCCTGCTGGCTAGGGGCTCGTCCTTGGTGTCCATTGCAACCTATTTACAAGAAGAACTCAGACAAGTTGATCAACAAACTCAAAGGTCTTGCTGTGAGTACTTTGAATTGCTGTCTTGGTCAACTGCTTTTCCCCTTCTCACTTTCCAAGTCGTCTTAGAGCAGCTTCAGGAGTATTTCTGCATTGTCTGCCTGAATGTTATAAAACAGCCTTTGAGCTTAATTCCTTGCCAGTGTATAGTCAATATAGAGCTTAGCTTAAATTCTCCTGAGTTTCCAGGGACTGCTTCTGCCTTTCTTGTGGCTGCTTCTTGGTGGATGCTTATGAGTAGTTGCTGACCTATTAGTATACCTAGATTGTTGATCCCCAGCCACCATCATTTTCATGTCATGGTCCTTGTTAGTACTTTAGTTTTCAAAGTCATCCAGCTCCTGCGTTGTGATAGTTTCACCACTGTACAGAAAACACCTCATTTTGCATCATCCTCAAGTGTTGTTCACACACTCCTGTTGCCTATGTCAAGGCAATCAGTACTAGTATTAACCATTTGCCATCACAATCAAGCCTAGAGGGAGCTCAGCTCATAACATCTCTCCAGTGTAATGCTTCCCATCCACAGCTTGGTGCTGTGGTGGACAGACAAGGGCAACTACATCTCTCATCAGCCCAGCAAGGCTTCAAGGGAGGGACAAACCCTGTCACCAGGCACAAAGCATCTGGCTGTGATCAGCACATTCACCAGGATATGTCAGAGCAACTCAACACCAGCTACCAGCAGGCAGAGCTATGATGAAATGTTACATGCAAAGAACTTACACGTCTGCTGGTGTGGCTCCTGGGTCCCTGTCTGATTCCTGGACACCGCTGGGTCAGGATCCTCATGCTTTTCTTTACCTTGGCTCCCCATTAGCCACGCTCTAGGCTCTTGCAGCTGCTTACGGCCCCCTTCTTCCACCCAGTTGCAGGTTTGATCACCTCTGTCACAGACCAATGATGCTCATTTGGTGTTTTCCCCTGCCTCTGCAGCTTTCAGCCTGTCTCAGCCCCATGAGTGCTGTCACTATGTGGCACAGTGCAGATCGCACTCGTGCTGTTTTCTCACTTCCTTGCTGGCAGCTCTCCGGCGGGGTAGCGTATGGCCCCCAGGTGCTGAGTACCAGTGCCTGCGCAAAGTGCATTACTGCTCGCAATGTGCTCCAAAAGGGCCTTTTACTGATACCATGTTCTACCACACCTTGGCTGGAAAAGGGATTTTGTTAGTGAAAGAATCCAGTGAGTCAAAATATTCCTGTAAGATGAAGCACTACTTTACTTTTGCTTTTCTATTTGTTCCCTCGCATTTAATGTTATTCAGACGTGTTGTGAAACTGCGCGTTTTTCGGAGCTGAGCACAGTAGAGCTGTTACTGGCCAGACTCGTCCCTTCCTTTCCCCATCCTAGAGAAGGGACTGTGTTTGGTGGTCACTGCCCCTTCATCCTGTTTTGGCTGACTTATTTAAAAGCCTTGTTGCTGGTGTGGGATTTCATGTGCCAATTCTTTTAAAATTCTGGACTTCTCAGGTTCCTCATCCTTACTGAAAGCTGTGACAAAGTAATAGAGTAGTTTTCAGGACATACCTGGACAATTTTGTTGTTTTTATCAGAACCTGTGCGAGGTGATGTTGTTTCTTTGCTTGTAATTTGTAGGTAGCTTTTCATATCTAAGGGAAGAATTTGCTAGGACACATTCGATCTTTACACTTCTTGATCTCTAAGACTTATTTCTGTTCTGCACAATCATTGTTCCTTCCCTTGTAAGCTCTGTGATATCCTGCTTGAAGTTGTTTCCCAGCCAAAGGAAGTCCTTCTCATGAGGTTTCCCTGTGCTGCTGCTGCAGACTGCTAACGGAAAGGATACCTCAGGTTTGATGGGCTCCTGCCACCTTTCCCTGCCAGAGCTCTTAGTCTCCTCTGCCTCCCAAAGACTGCACCATGCTGGCTCCAGCCACCAACACATCACTGGGGGACAGGGCCTCTGGCAAGGCGAAAAAGGCACTGGTACCCCCTCCACACATGCGAGAGGGACAGGACACCGCACTGCTCTCTGGCATTCAGGTTCTGCAGTGCCTCTGCCCTGGGTGTTTTTTTCCCTGTCTTTCTCATGGGAAGATGTGATGTTGTAACAGCAGATCTTGACAAAAACAGAACTAGAGGGCTGGGAGCAGAACATGTCAGTCTTATTTTTAGCATGGAAAACCTGTGAAGTGGCAGTGTTAGGCTAACTGCTTCAACCTCACATGATGACCAGCGCTGGCTTGTTGAGACTGTTTCCCCTTTCCCTTTAGAACCACACAGGAACTGAGCCATGGCAGATAACACACTCGCAGGGCTCTCTGTGCTAGAGCCCTCTGCATACTCCTGCAGCATCAACACCGGAGCGATCGGCTGTGTATCTGTGCAAGCATACTGGGGAGGGCATGGCAAAACCTCTGCCTCCCAGCTGCCTACTGCTGTTTCGGTGCTTGCAGTCACCTGGAAACTGCAGGGCAGTGCTTGCAGCTGGAACAACTGCCCTGCACTGAGAAACCAAAAATGCAGAGACACTTTCAAAACCTGAAGACAGCACCTTACTCGCTAAAATGCAACATTCCTTGACATGTGTCCTTCACCCCTCCCAAGGAAAGGAGTGCTGATGGAGCCCAAACCTCTGGTGAGAATTCAGATTTCAGGCCACCAAACAGCAAAATACTGTCTTATGCCAGCCCCTGCCTTTCCTGCTTAGAAGGACCAAAAACTGATGGCTACTCACTTACAAACAAGATTCTGGATTATTTTTCCTTATTCTCTATGGTTTTTCCTTATGTTTTTTTTTTCTTTTTCTCAAGCCTAAATTTTGACTGCAGCATCAATTGGTTAATTTAAAGTTCAAACCATTGTTAGCATCTTTTTCCTTTAAAGGACAGAGATTATGACTTGCTTAAATGTTAGCAGAATGCAGCGGTCCAACCTTGCTGGAACTGCTGACAGACTGTGGCTGCTGCTCCCCACCATCATTAGCCAGACTCTTATTTCTAGGAGGAAAGATTTGTGGATAACCATGCCACTGTCCTCATGGATTGCTATTCCAGTGCTGTGTGATGGCTGGTAGTTTGTTGTGGCCCAGGTGCTGATAAATCATCTGTTCCATTTACTGAGAGCTCTCGGGGAGCTGAGGTTTTGTTCAGACTGAAGAAAGGCGTCAGAAACCCATCATAAACATCATTATAACTTGACACGTAAACCAGATGATAATTTTTGTCCAAGGCAATACATACACTTCCAGGTAGTCAGGAAGTTTGTTGCTTATCTTTGGGTTGCACTATAAATATCATGTTGTAAGGCAGATCTTATATCATGGTGGCTAAGTCTCCTCTCACAATCTCCAGTATAGGTTAGCATTGGTAATAGAGGACTCTGATGTATAATGGTAATAAATTAATATTTGTTAATAGATATATATTGCTATGGGATAGCTTTATTTTCACTTGAAAAAGAATGTTTCCTTTGGTTTTTTTTGTAGCATTCAGTACAAGCAACAACAAAAAATTACTTAACAGAGGTTGTGAAGTCAATAAATTTCCACTTTACATTCAGAAAAAGGAACACTTCATTTTCTAAATTTAGCACATGAATGGTGGGAGACCTCAGTTTGCTTCCTACAAGAAAAAACCATTAATTTCATACAGCTCTGTATACAGTAAGCTTGGCTATGTATAGGAGTGCCAACTCCAATTTTTTTAGCACAGCTGTGGTACCGGTTTTGGCACTGGCAGGGAGTGAGCAAGTAGCTATGTGGTGCTTAGCTGCTAACCAGGGTGAAACCGTGGCAGCTGTTGAGTTTAACAGAGTGCCTTGTCTGTGATCCTTCCTTGGTTTAAAAACTATAGGCTTGGGTAGGAAAAAGGTGCTCTGAAATTCTTTGGTTACAAACCAGTAGCAAATGGCATCCCAGCAGCAGTTAGTATTTGCTATACTGCAAGGCCTGTACATGAACAAAAGTGTTTCTGTTTTCTGTTTCAGAGTAGATGACCTAACTGGAGCCCATTCGAAATTGGACAAGGTGCCTGCCCCATGTTAACAAGGAGAAAACACGAACATGACTGGGTTTGCAAAAACAGTAAGTTGTTTGCTTTCTGGATTAACAGTAGGATAACAGGTTGATATTAATCAGCCATCATCTTTTTTTCAAAATAGTAAAAATTTTAGTAACAGTCTGTTTAGAACAGACATTCATTATATTCAATGAGATACAAAATCCCAGAAGGGGATCCCAGAGCCAAATGTTTTTGAAGGCCCTCTGTGCTGTTTCTGAAAACAGCAGTCTTTTTTTTCTTGCTGAACACTGCTTGCCTAGGCGTGTAAGTGATTCCTGTCATGAAGACAGATGGCACACCATAAAGGAGAATGGGCTAACAGGGACTCCTGCCTCTTGCTCTCTGAGGATAGTTAACTGCAGTGTATTTGTTGAGAGCTACAAGGGTGACAACATTCACACATCTCCTTAAGCAATAGGTGTTTTTTGAGATTGGGAACTATTTGTCTTTATCTTTTCCTGTCTTTCAAAAGAGACTTTAAAAGGCAGAATGAGGGTCAAGAAACAGTGTGCAATGATTAAGTTGGTCACATCCACAAATGGCCCATTTGCTCTGCTTGCAGGGAAACACCAGTGATGCCAGAGCATTAAATAATACATCAAAGAAGAAAATTGGGCCATAAATGGTCAACTGAATGACCTGAGTAGTTTCATCCATTTTTATGTTGCAGTTGCTCACTGCAGCTTCCATCATGGTGGGATCTCTGCCGGTATTGACACAGAGCAGGTAGATGTAACGTTTGGATGGGGAGTACTTTCTGTGATGTTTCCTATGTTTAGCCAGTGTCTAGACAGTGGTTTCAGCATGTGGTCTGCAGACACTAGAAAGTGACAGGCTACTTGCAGGGAACTACTTGTAAGGAACTACTTGTAAGCTGTCACTAAGAAGGTTAATTGTCTGTAGGTTTAAATGAGCAGAATGTGGGTTTACATTCCCTGGAGGAATTTTTGAGGCATTTAAAAGTCAGAAGACACTGAAAATCACAGACCATGAAGCCCAGTGAGATACAGCTATCACACGCATTTTGAAAACTGTACAATGTTTCCCACACTGATGTTAAGTTATTGAAGTGACTACATGATAAAGTGTTAGATGAAATGTCTGCGCAGATAAACATGAAGTAGTCACGCCCTGGCACTGGCTCCCCTCTCAGCCCAGGTTTCTCTATGGGTTGCTTCCTTCCAATACCCCAAGACCTCCCCTTGTGGCTTCACTGTTTTGAGTTGCCCTGTTGTCACTTTCCTGTGGGGTGGGAGGATATGTCATGCATAGTCAGCAAGCACAGGTATTAGAGAGGAATTTTGTACCTGGAAAGCGAGACATTGAGATGGAGTCTGGTCCTGGATCCAGGTGAAACAGATCAAGGCTCTCTGTATAATGCATGGAGCTAAATGTCTCCAAATGAGGTGCAGAAAAGCTGCTGAACCCTCATTAAATTACAGCAACAAACCTGTCACCAGGGCTTACAGTAGTTGCTAGAGGGAGATTGGGTCTTCACAGCTTTGTACTTGATGTACACAGTGCTAAGGCTCTGTTCAGTGGTCCACAATGCTTTGCATAGCTCGGTTTTTCCATGCAGTAATGGCTTAATTTAAACCCACAATTATTTCAGTCTTGCAAATGCCAGGGCATTGCCACAAGCGAATACAGGTGTTATACGGCAGGAACACACACCAGTCTGACCCCTGCAGTTTACGCCATGCACAGCAGTAGCTGCCTCCTGGCAATAGCTGCAAGCTTTGCAATTATGTAGGTTGACAGGAAACTACCACTGTCCGGCAAATTCTTTGATGTGAGCAGCACGGATGACTCAGGTTTGGCATTGTAGTGCAGGGGTTTTTCTTACTTTTAAGTGACCATACATATTACAGTGCTACAAGTGGATTTGTGTATTGCTGTAAGGGTGCTCAGGTTCCTCTGTTTAGCTATATGATATGTACATATAAGCGCACAGCGGAAACAATGGCCTTATCATCCATTCTCCATAACATGTGCCTCTCCCTCTTGACCAGGAGATGCCCGAAGCTGTGGTAAAATGATCCAAGGTAATAGTCAGAACTGGAGTCAAATCACTGAGGACAGAAGGACAAAATTCAAGTTAATATCAAACCCCTTGAAGGTTGTTGCCCCTTTCTGCAGGTATGCCTGTATCTACAATGAGTGCAAATACTGTAGGTGGTCCCATTCCCTCTGCCTCAAAGTTTCAGTAGCACTGTGGCTCTTCACCCCTATAGTGTACTATACCTTGCTTATGTCATGACTTGATCGGTGGGTGGCTGTGACTCTTGGCTTTGGTTTATCTTGGACCTCCTTGATATACAAGTGGGGAACAGAAAAGGAAATTCCTGAAATTCCTCAGCTGCAAAATAATAGCAAAATGCATCCAAACAGCAGTTAGAATTTGCTAGGCATGCACAGATCTGAACAGATGCTCTAACTTCCGAGAGCAGAGAACAAGCTTCAGCAACATCCACTGCAAACCGCAAGAGCAGTGCGATGTAGAAAGGTGAAAAACATACAATGAAAACACACATATTCACAGAAACAATGTGGATTGCTTTCTGGATTAACTTTGTCTCGTGAGAGGTCGTGGCCATATTCTTTTTGAGACATTTGATGATTTGTACTGAGCAAAAAATCACAATCCCTAAGGGAATAAAATACCAAAAGATGATGGAGAATAACAGTGAATAATTAGGTTGAATAGATTGTTTCCGAAGGCAGAATTTTTCCTCTTTTTCCCCAGATTTTGGACGCAGGTAAGAATACATTATTACTGTTATCCAAAGAAACCCACAGATAGAAGCAGATTTCAATGGGGATCGAAGAACCTTCGCTTTTAGAGGGAACTTGATTGCAATGTATCGATCAATGGCAATTAGGGTGATGATAAGGATGCTCATAGGCATGTTTGTAAAATAGATGTTCAGGATGGTGGAACACAGCTTGTCTATTGGATGGTCATACTTGGTGAAGTATATCAAGAAAGGCAGGGCAAAGAGCAGGAAACTGTCTGCGACCATGAGGTTGATCATGTACACCCTGGTCTCAGTCCACTTCTTGAGTTTGCAGCAGAAGACCCAGAAAGCCATCGTGTTAAGTGGGATCCCCAAAGAGAGCACTGGGATGTAGACAATCAGTTGAAATAGCGCTGTGCGGTTCTGCAGCACGTCGTCATCATTGGTGCAGTTCTTCATGGTGGGATGTCTCTGCAAGAAAAGGCTGCAGGCATGAGATCGAGCCGAGCTGGGCTGCGTCCTGCTGCAGTGGCTTTGCTCTCACGGCTCTGTGGCCCCTCACACCCTTTCACTGCATATGTAGGCAGCCCCTGGAGGGACTCGGTGGCTCATCAGCACCATCTGTCCCGAAGCCATCGAGGTAACAGTCACCTGCCACCAGCTAACACAAAAACACTGAGGCAACCCTCTCTTGCAGCTGTTATGCAGTTAAGCCTGCCTTGCCCTCCATCCAGTCCTGGTTTGAAGAATTGGGATAATAGCAAAGGGTCTGCAAACCAGAATTATAATCTTTGTGGTCCCTTATCCTTGCTGCTGCTGTGATTATCAGAGAGCCACTGGCTTTAGGGCAGCCCAAAGCAGAGCTGGGCAGCTGTCGTGGTTTAACCCCAGCTACCACTAAGCACCACAGAGCCACTTGCTCCACCCCACCCACCTCCCCGCCCCCTCCGCCTGCTGTGGGATATGGGAGACAACTGGAAGAGTAAAAGTGAGAAAACTTGTGAATTGAGATAAAGGCAGTTTAACAGGTAAAGGAAAAGCTGCATGCAAGCAAAACAAAACAGGGAATTAATTCATCACTTCCCATCTGCAGGCAGGTGTTCAGCCATCCCCAGGAACTCAGGGCTCCATCATGTATAAGGGTGACTTGGGAAGACAAGCACCATCACTCAGAATGTCCCCCATTCCTTCTTCTTCCCCTGGCTTTATATGCTGAGCAGGATGCCATATGGTATGGAATATCCCTTTGGCCAGGTGGGGTCAGCTGTCCCAGCTGTGTCCCCTCCCAACTCCTTGTGCACCCCCAGCCTGCTCAGTGGTGGGGTGGGTTGGGGTGAGGAGCAGAACAGCCCTTGGCTCTGTGTGAGCCCTGCTCAGCAATAATGGAAATATCCTTGTGTTATCAACACTGTTTTCAGCACAAATCCAGACCAGAGCCCCAGACCAGCTACTGTGAAGAACATTAACTCTATCCCAGCTAAAACCACCCCAGCAGTGTTTTCCCTTTGCCCTCCAAGGCCCTTGCTCTGTACTGAAGCCCCACCACGGGTTTGCTCTGGGTCCTGCCAGGCCTGTGAACCTCCACAGGAGTTGAGCCCCTCCAGCTGTGAGGCAGCTCAGGTGGCTTTACTGGTGGGGTGGTAGGAACGCTGCTACAGGCTCTTCTGGGGGTGTCTGCTGTGTGCAGGCTGCCCCAAGCATGAACCTGCTCCTCTCACTGCAGGGTACTGGGGTCTAACAGCTCAGTGTGGGCACGACCAGCCCAGCAGATAACAGGTCTCAAAGAGAGAAAGGAAAGTGAGCACATGTGTCTGACCTCAGCCTTTAAAGACAGGAAGCCAAAATGTTGCTAGAGCCGAAAACATGAATCCAAGACCTTAGACTATCTCCTGGTATTCCTTTAAATATTTCAGGGCATCTGCTACCAGCAAGCTGGCTGGGGGGCTGTGGAGGATGAATCAGACTTAGTCTGCAGCTCAATAAAGGAAATGTTTACAGTGAGGCAGGAAAGGAAAACGCCTAGATTCCTGCAATCTCTTATAAATACATTGCCTTATAAGTCAGTGGCTTCTAAGCATCAACATCTAAACTGTAGTAAAAATGTCCAATTACATGAACTAAGCAAAGTGAACTGTTCTTAGTGTTCCAGAGTGGGAGACGGACCTGGCAACCATGGCGGAAAATGCAGCACCTGCCCTGGCACCAGAACTGCAATACTGAAGCATAGGGATACAGTCATTTTTAGGGTGGAATTGATGGAGGACCTAACATCCAGCTGGTATCCTGGCTCTCTCGGGCTTTCAGCCTCACAGGTCTTTGCCTGCGCAGTGGTACCCCCTACCCTGCAGCCATTCCCCGCCAGCCTACTGTGGCCATCCGGCAGTGAAAAAGACACTTTCTCATGCATAGCACTGCCCTGAGGAGCAGCTGAGCCTGCGGGGCTGGACTGGGCTTCCCAGCCCTATTGAACCTCCTGTGAGAGCACAGAGCTGGCGGTGGCTCCCAAGGTCCTGCACTGCAGCATACCCGGAACCGGGTGCATCCCCGCTAGCAGAAGGGATGCAGTAAGAAGCACTGGTGTAAAACTGTAGTGTGGGATGAAGACCCCCCTGAATGACACATGTGGCTGCAAAACAGTGAGGCATCGCTGCTGTGAAAGCAGGAGGAAACCGAGGCATCAGCTAAGAGGTGAGGAGGCACACCCTGAAGTACTAAGCAGAGCACACTGCCACACACCGGTGTAGTAAGAATTAAAAGACGTTACCTGCTTCTTGTGTGGCCGTGGGGTGGGTTTAGTCCTCAGAAAGGTTGCAGTGTGGATGGAGGTGTCCTGGCAGGGGAGGAGGTCTGCTGAGGCCACGGCTGGTGGTGCAGGGTGCTGCTCTGTGCAGGGCACAGCTGCTTAGGAGCCTGGAGTCGAGAGCTCAGGAGCGCTGAAACACTGCAATGAACTCTTGTTCCCCAAAAGTGTTTCGTTTATCACCTACTTTTTGGGATGGTTGAGTCTCTGGTGCCCTCTGTTGTTCTACTCACATGAGCTCAATGCTTCACCATCACTTTTTCCACCCAGTCTGCACTCACCCCTCACACAAACAGGCAATTAAAATTTAATATTTTCAGTTGCGGGAAAGCAAATAATTTCTGAAATAAAACCCATAATGGTTGCAAATTGCCTTCCTGGCAGCAAAAAGTCCCTCTGGGAGCACAGCAGCCCACGCAGCCTCTGGTGGGGTTGCAGAGTGTGCCCCAGGCAGGCAGCAGTGCGGGGGACAATGGCCTTTCCGAGGGGGCACCTCGTTGCTCATGTGCCCCGTGACAGTGAGCCCAGGGCGATGGGACCCAGCATGCTTCTCGTCAGTCTCTTTACAAGAAAGGTGACAGATGTTACGAGCCTGCTTGTCCTCCGTGAAGCAGCCGGGTGTCTAACACTGCTCATCAGCACAGGCACGGGCATGAGATACTGGTGTGGCAGTGAGCATGCCATAGGTGTCAGGACCCTTAGAAACTTGTTTAGGGACATGCCGCAGTGGTATTTTGTAGTCATTTTGATGGCTTCTGCTGTCTGTTGGCTGCAGCAGTTGCAGTCCCATCCATGTGAGACAGCTGATGGGAGCGAGCCCCTGAGTCCCTCAGGATTTGTCCCATTAATTCATGTCTCCTGAGCTCGCGGTCCCAAAGGTGACAACAGCAGATTGAGCAGCAGCTGTGGGCTCCCTGAAGGCAGATGTAGGTCACATGTGAAACTGCACAAGTGGGCAGGAAAGGCACTGTCTCCTGGAGCGCTCTGAGCATTGCCTGGGTAGAGCTCAGAGGCCATTTTGGAGATTTTTCAGTATTTAGAAAGAAAAAAGCCCAGTCCTGGGGAGCATTTGAATAACAGGTAGGGGGCCAACTCACTCCCCTTCTCCCCTGACTTTTCTAGGCTGCTGACTCATGGACAAATGCATTTCCCCATGGAAACATTGGGGGTGTCAATGTGGGCAGCCTGTGGAAACCCAGACCCAGCTGTGTCCAGCTGTGGGGTAACACTCTGACCCTGACCTGCATCTCGGAGGGTGAGCATGAGGGCCAGCCTGGTGCCACAATGTAAACTCAGGGAATAGCAATGCACGGGTGGCAAAGGTCTAGACAGAGTTAAAAGGGCATCCCTGGGGGTGGGAGCAGCATCCCCCTCAGGGACAGGGACGGAGGGACGGCTGCTGTAAGAATGGGTCTGTGCCAGTGCTCAGCAGTGCAGCAGGAGGGGAGCTGGCAGGAGGACTCAGCTCTGAAATCTCCTGGACTTTGTGCCTTTATGGAACTGGACAAGTCTTACTTTCATCCTAAAAGTGTTCTTTCACATGTATCTGACCCTCTGACTGGAAGGGGAAGGGCAGTCAGGCTGTTGTGTAGGGCCACATACTTCATAATAGGCTGGTACCGCCTGACCACAGCCCACCAAAGGAATGCAATAAAAATAAACTGGATTATTTTAATAGTGCAAACAACCTGAAATGTGAAATGAGGTAAAACATTATCTGTTATTTTGTATGTGTTAGCAATAAGGATCCATTGACTTTAGCTGCAAAATGAACTAAAATAGGCAGACATACATGACTCTTCTGCCTTCCTGTGAGAGTAACAAGTAAGTGCTGGTGGCTGGAAGGGAGACATGTTGGTGACCAGTCATTACGTACACACTTTTACACAACTCTGTGAAATAACTTATACTCTATGCTTGTATTAAAAAAATAAATCACAACTTAATAATGATAAACCTAACAAAGATCTCCCTAGAGAGGAAGAACAATGGTTATCCCAATGACACTGGAGCTGTATCTGCTCTTACTGTTAAAGAGCTGTTGTGGGCTTTTTTGAGTTCGGTGTTCTTTGTCCCTCCGCCCCCTGTGCCCTCTTCCTTTAGCAAGCGTGTGTCTGCAAGGAGTGGGTTTGATCTGTTTTTTCAGTGCTGGATTTGGGCAGTAGAAGGGCTTCTTGGAACTCCTTGGTCACAAAGTAGTAGCAGATGCTATCTAGGCAGCAGTTGGATGTGGCAATACACCTCGTCACGGAGGAGAAGTTCTTCATAACCTGGATCAGGAAACAGGTAGCTCCAATGCTCTCCATTATGAACCTGGCAAGTACCCCAACGTAGGCTGGCAGAAAACATATTAGAAATACAAACAGATTTGCATAAATAATGTAAATAGCTTTCTGGATTAATTTTTCCTCTGTTGAATTTGTGTTCAGACGTCTCTTAAGATTCCTGATGACTTCTGTGGAGCAAAAAGTCAACATCGCTAATGGAAGAGTAAAAACAAAGAAAATGGAAAGCAGGTTCAGAGTAGCAGATGCAGTGGTATCCTTCTGAAAGCAGAGAGCAGCGTGTCTCTGCCGAAGCTGTAAGGTGGCACCGATTATGATGGAGACCCACAGAAGCCCACAAAGTAGGGCAGCCTTTGATGGAGACCTGAAGGTCCTGGCTTTCAAGGGGTGCTTTATGGCAATGTATCGATCGATGGAGATAAATGAAATGATGTAGATGCTCACTACCATGTTGATAAAATACATGGCCTCTATAAACTGGCAGAGTTCATCTCGGGTTGACTTATTCCAGAGCAAATAAGCCATAAAAGGCAAGGTGCAGATGACAAAGCAGTCTGCAAAGACTAAATTGATTACATACACACGGGTTTCTGTCCACTTCTTTATCTTGCAGAAGAACACCCAGAGAGCAAGGGCATTAAATAGTGCTCCAAAAAAGAAAATGAGGATATACAGCACAAATTCAATGAGACGAACATGCTGATACAGTTCTAGATTTGTGACACTGCAGTTGTTGGACACGTTCATTGTCCTGATGTGTAGATGTTGTATGATGTTCTGAGACCTGAAATGGGAAAATACATGGTAAGACTCTCCTCCTACCTCTTAACAGGTGCATGGCTCCTATAAAAAAGGAAATTTAGGAAAATATTTACTTTGTTATGAATGGGAATTTGAGTCTACAAAGATGACCTTCTCAGTCAGCCTGTACCTGGGGTGCATCCTTTGTCAAGGTTTGTTTATGGTCTCTCAGTTTATGAGTAAATCTCTCAACGTACACTTCCAACAGGACGTGGCAGACAGTCTTTACTGAATAGGGGGATCTTGAACGGAGGGGGTGGGGGCGGCAGAATAGCACTTAGAAGAGCCCCCATAGATACCAGGGGCATTCTGTGACAATGTGAATAGTAATTCTTTAAGACAGACTGTGCAAATGAGGTAAAATTACCCTTAGCTTGATTTTCAGCTAGGCAGGGATTGCAGCGACCAAAGCCCAGCACAACCCATGATCAAATACTCTTCTACCAGTTCTGCTGGCGTGGGAGGCAGACTAGGGGGGTGAAGGGCTGCAAGGCCATAGCAGATGTCACTTGGTAGACATCCTCATGCTCTGTCTCTATCTGTGCAGGTTTCTAAGCCTTTGGGCTGCATTGTGAAGCTGGAGCTCCTGCTCCAAGCTGAGGAAAACAGAGCTGAATGCAAGTCCCTGCATCCCAAAGGCATGTTGAAACCCTAAAGGAGCGAGTGAGGCATGCTGCTTTCCACCTCTTTGGGAGGGAAATGGGGGAACGGAAGGATTATTCTGATTTTGAGCCCATTCATTCCAGGAGAGAGTATGAGTTTGCAGATGTAAAGCAGAAAGACACACCTCAGAGGAAACACTGGTGCAAACCAAGGAACTTACCATAAAGGGCTGCATTAGATAGTTCCTGCTCAAGGCAGGCAACCTGCCACCCTGAGAAATCCTAGAGATGTAAGTAGTAGGTACTGAGCCTCTGACGCACTGGCTGCTAGATGTTTTGCAAGAGTATTGGTTGTGTGAAGAGTGTGAGTTCATGGGCTGATAAAAATCAGCTTTCATCAGACCCCATCCTGTGCAAAGTGGCTCAATGTGATGTGCACATGGAACAATTCTCTGAACTGGTGATTCTGTGTATATGTCACTGAACTTCTGCTTGCATCTAAATGCACTTTGGAAATAATGTAACCTTTTAATTTGAAATAAGTTATTTACCAGTCTAACAGGAGAGGGAGCTGGTAAAGTCCTCCAGCTTTCAGAGATGTAGCAAGGCACACCATGACTGAACATGCCTATTATTTATTTGTTATTTGCCTCTGTGAGCAATTCAGACCTCATAGTCAGATGATGAGGGCACTGCCTGCAAAAACAGACTTCAGTTCTGAAGTAACTGATAAACACACAAATGACTCAGTTGCTGAGGGGATATGTAAGTGTCCTGGGCACTAGCAGACACTAATGTGACTCCTGCGTAGAGCTCTCTTCCCACTCTGGTGTGCTCAAGTCCGGGTTTCCCAACAGAGGCTTGTTGCTCACTGCCTGCACCCTGGGAGGAAGCTGACAGCTGTCACCCAAGGAAAACCTCTCTGAACTACAGCAGAAAAACACATTCCATCAAGGGCTGAAGCTGCCGCATCACTATGCTCATTAACTGCACCAGGACAATGTCTTTGCTGACATGGCTGTTGCCCAGGTTGCTTTTCTTTGGCCCTGGTCTGCACCACCAGCAGCAGCCTCTGTGCTGAAGTACAGTACGGGCAAACCAGGCAAACCATGCTGGTGTGCTCTGCAGTGTGAAAGGGCTCTGGCCAACACTGCCACTGGAGCTGGAGATGTGGCCCAAATGCAGTTCCCAGCACCAGTGACCTGCCCAGCTTTGGCGCAGCTTACAGCTGGCAAGTGCTCCAGGCCACGAGGCAGCCCCGAGACTGGGAGGAGTGGGGGGGAAACCAGCGGAGGATTCTAAGGCAGGCCACAGAGCACATATAGGGTATGGCTGAACACAAATGTCTTTAAAGAGATGCAGTTTGATAAACTAGCACATCCTGTGGCTGCTGGAAATGCTTAAGGTGGGGTAGATGATACAGCTGCAGCATCAGAAGGGCTAGGCAGCAACCCGCAGCTTTGAGAAAAGGATGGAGATGGCTGTGAAACTGCATCTTGCTGCTGCTGGAGGACGAGGAACAGCCTGGAGCTCAACGTACAAGGTCACCAGTTCTGTGGAGCGTGTCCTGCTTTTCCCCTGCCCTAGACTGGGGTGAGCTGGTCAGCAGCCATCCCCCACCACGGAAGCAGGTGACCAGCTGTGAAGGAAGGCCAGGGCTGGGCTCATTGCCTCCAGCAGCCTGAGAAGTAGCAGGCTTCTTCCAGGCACTTAACAGAGAGCTTGGAGGAAGAGAAGCAAGGCAGAGGCTGAAGGCACAGCAGATGTCACAGTGGCACTGTAGTGGCAAGCATCCAGCATTTTTCCCAGCAGGATGTGTGTGGGGAAGCAGCTGCACTGGACAGGGGGATCTTGTGTGTAAAATCCTCCTCCCTCCTGGTGGGGGAAGCTCAGAAGTGGGCAGGTACCAGAGAAGTGAAGGGTGAATGTGGTGGATGAAATGACTAAGGACAGGTTGGGAGGTGAGGGGGCTGCTGGAGTGGTGAGGGAAGGGACCTGGAACTGAGCAGAGGCAGAGGAAGAGGGAAAATGGGGTGGGAAGGATGGGGTACAGCATAGCATCTTCTGCATCAACTGCCTTCAAACCTGCCACCTCCACGGCAACTGCCCTGATTTTCACCAGGTTTCCTATAAATTTAATGGGTAGCTGTCAGCAAAGATTTAATAAATATGCAGCACAGAATAGACTCAGACAGGGCAGTCCTTCACAGGGGTGTCAATCTAACCATGGGCACTGCTGGCCGGGTGCTGGGCAGCAAGCTGACCTGGGAGGGAAGCATGGCCAGAGAAAGAGAGCAGATAAACCTCCTCCGTGGCAGAGGAGCCCTAGGTGAGGGCTCTGCCTGAGCGCTTAGGTTAAGGGCTTTTCCTCTCTGTTTCCAAACAGCATGAAGAAATCTGGAAACTGCCTGCTCTGACCTTGCTGCTGTTGTTCACAGCTTTCTCAAACACGGTGATCTAAGGCACAGCACTTTTTTCTGTTCTCATTTGAATCTTGTGGTCTTTCAGGCTTATCTATCACTGCATTCTTTAAAAACAGTAATGTAGTCACCCTAACCACAGAGCTGCTTTGAAAGACCCTGAAGGATATTCAAGGGTTCACTTAGACAAAAAAGAAATCTTGTGGAATCACTCATTTCCCATGCTGGGATTAATTTAGCTTTCAGTTTCCAGCTGCTGTTGGAAATATGCTCTGGTCTTCCAGGTAAAGTACCTGGAGAGTACCCAGGAGTAAGAACAGAAACAGAAAGGTTCAGAGATCGCAACCTACTGTGTGGAGCTCTGCATCACAGGGACTGCGCTGCCCTGCAGAAACCAGGTATCCTCGGCACCCTCCCAGCCAGAGCAGGATGCTGAGCAGCAGCTCACAGACAGCAAGAGAGAATGAAACAAAGGGGTGTTACCTGTAGTTTTAATGTCACAAAATCAGCAGCAGGTCCCTCCAGAAGCAGGGCACGTGGGAGCTGTGCAAGGAGGAGCAGGTCTAGCTGGTGGGGCTGGAGGGCAGGTATGAACTGCATGCACAGGGCAGGTGCCCAGCACCAGCAGCTCACTGGTACTTGATGGTTTCTATAGCACCTCCTCCTCCTACGCAGGAGTTTTCATGTCAGTTTGGTCTTGAATGTCAATCTGCTGACCAAATAAATTGGGGCAATACTTTCCAGTGAGGTCTAGTGCCTCTTCGTTCAGTGTTTTGTAAAATGTTCAACAGCTAGCAGCAAATGTGGGTTTGAAATGCTGTGCTGAAACCTCATCTAAGCAAGGCCAGGAAGATGTGATACCTGGTACTAGATCACCCCATGCCGCTGGAGGTGCAGGACCCTCCGTTTGAGTGCTAAACTGAATCATGTTTGCACAGCTCCGGGCGGAGAGGTGGGCACATGGAGCAGCTTGGCACGTAGAGTAGATTATCTAGGCTGGAAAAGTCTCCCAACCCCCCTCAGATGAAGACTGCTGCACCCAAACAACCCTCTGGGATGGGTTTGGTGCCTGGGGCAGGGACAGAGCAGGAGATGGCCACAATGGGGCCAGCGGCAGGGCTCCAGCCTGCACTCCTGTTTGAGCACAGGTACAGCCAAAGCACCCGAGAGCCTCAGGCTGACGGCTGAACCAAGACCTTGGCACCTGAAGCGAGTGGCAAAGAGCCGAGCTTGCTGGACCCTGTGTTAACAGAAGTAGAGGGGAGAGAGAGCTGTAAGCCCCAAAGTGCTCAGTGATGAGCTATTTGGTGTTAATAATCAATGTGCAATACAGTGGAGAATGGCCTCGCTGCCCACTTACACCTAGTGCCTGACCAGCTGTAACCTTCTTCATTGCAGTGATGCTGATGGTGGTTGGATGCTTATAAAACAGGATGATGTGTACCCTCCTGGCTTTGTGAGCTGTGAGAGAAGAGAAGCCTGCTGGCTGGAGCTCAGGGGTGAGAGCACACAGACACTGGTGGGGTGAGCGAAGGATGGCAAGATGCTGACATGGCCCAGGTGTCCCTGGCTCAGGAGGCACCAGGTGACATGACACAGAGGAAATGCTGCAGCACAGCTGTCCAGCAGGGCTGTTCAGGGGAGAAGACCCAACAGCAGATCCTGAAGATAAGACCCACTCGCTGTGCTCCACCACAAGGCTTATGCACCTTGTAGCCAGCCTGTAACCACAGAGATGTGCGTGCCGATCACAGCCCTCCGGAGGTAACCAGACATCCATAGCCCCCAGGTTTGGCTGTCACGGAGGACAAACCACCGGTGTGTAAGGTAGGAGCCATGTAAATGTCTCTGAACCACATGCTGATAAGACCCTCGGATACCATCTGGCACTAGCGAGGTTCTGTGTCAGAAGAGAGCAGGGAAATACGCTGATAGGAAACGCTGCAGTGGCTCTGTGGGTTGCAGTATGAAAGCGGGACTGGATGGTCACCGCAGGTGTTTAAAAGTCAAGAAAGATGTGTGAAGAGAGCCACAAAGGAAAGGCTGGGGGAGCTGTTTGCCTGTGGCAGCTGCAGCTGCATTTCCCAAAGAGAGGCTGATGCTGCGAGTTATTTTTGACAGGGAGCCCAGGACGATGGCCTTGTTGACAGAGTGGCTGAGGTTGGAAGGGACCTCTGGAGGTTTACTCCAGCCCCTTGCTCAGAGCAGGTTGCCCAGGGACATGTCCAGTCTGGTTTTGGCTATCTCCAAGGCTATCTGTGCAAATTCTCTGGGCAACATGTTCCAGTGTTTGATCACTTTGAGAATTAACATTTTTCTTTATGTTTAAATGGACTTTCCTATACTTCCAGTCTATGCTCATTGCCTCTTCTCTCACTGTCACCACTGAGAAGGGCTTCTCCAGGCTAAACAGTCCCAGCTCTCTCAGCCTCTCCTCTTATGAGAGGTGCTACAGCCCCTCTTTGTGGCCCTTCCCTGCTCTAGTAAGTCCACATCTTTCTTGTACTGGGGAGCCCAGCACGGGACACAGCACTCTGTATGTGTCTCACCAGTGTGAGGTAGAGAAGGGCCACCTCCCTTGACCTGCTGGCAATGCTCATCCTAATGCAGCCCAGGATGCTGTTGCCTGCCTTTGGCACATTGCCAGCTCACGGTCAACTTGGTTTCTGTCAGGATCCAAGGTTCTTCTCTGCAAAGCTGCTTTCCAGCTGGTCAGCCCCAGCCTCAACTGGTGCCTGGAGTTGTTCCTTCCCAGGTGCAGGACTTGGCACTTACTCTTGCTGAACCCCAGGAGGTTTCTGTCAGCCCATTTCTCCCAGGTCCCTCTGCACAGTGACACAACCCTCTGGTGTAGTCAGCCATTCCCCTCATTGTTGTATGATCTGCAAACATGCCAAGAGTGCACTCTGTCCTAGCGCCAGGCCATTATTGCTTGGCATCTTCATTGTTTGCCCCAGTCTTGACCTCCAAGGGTCCCAGTAGGGACTGGCCTCCATCCGGACTTCATGCTGCTAAGCACAGCCCTGGGAGCTTGGCAGTTCAGCCAGTTTGCACCCACCTCACTGCCCACTATCTAGTCCGTACTTCGTCAGTCTGTCTCTGAGGGTATTATGGGAAACAGTAGGGCTTTCAGTACTAAAGTTGAAATAAACATCTGCTGCTCTCACTTCATCCACCAAGCAGTCATCTCTTCAGAGGCTGCTGTCAAGTTGGTCAGGCATGATTTTGTAAATCCAATCACCTTCTTGTTCTTAGTATGCTTTTAAATGGTTTCCAAGAGGATTTCATCCATCTCCTTCCCGGGGGTCGAGGGGAGACTGACTGTCCTGTAGTTCTCCTGATGTTCCTTCCTGCCTTTCCTGAAGGTAGGAGTGATGTCTGAGTAAGTCAGAATGCCGAGTGCCAGCTCACGTGCAGGCCTGGCTGTAAAAAGAGAGGAGATGAGCAGCAGTAGAAAATAAGTTTGGGCAGGGAAAATAAAAGGAGCAGGCTAAGCCTTCCTATGGAAGATGCCAGCTCCAACTTTATGTGCTGCTGTCCAAAAATCTGTGTGTAGTGCCTGGGACAGGAGCAGTTTCAAAGAGAAATGCTGCAGTGGGTGTGCTTGCTGCAGCCCCTTAAAGCTGCAGAGTGGCTGCACTGACTGAGGGGAAGCAGAAAGGCAGGGACACCCATGTTCCAGCGGCGTGGACAAGGTTTTGAACTCTGAAATGCTGAGTGGACAAAAGGCACGGGCTAGTGGGGAAGGGAGTAATTACCTCCCTGGGGCTTTGTGAGGGGAGATGCTCCGGGGCAGCAGTATGTCCCAGTGTCTGATGGTGTGGCATGATGGAAACGATGCAGTAGCAACCATCAGAGTGTGGTGCTTTCCCTTCCAGGGGAGACTTGTTGATAAGTGTGTTTGTGTCCCCAGAGTGTGAGACATCGAGATGAGTCACCCGAGAGTCAGCTCTGCAGAGACACAGCTGTCAGCCCTGGGAGCCAGCCTGCGCCTTCCTGAGAGCCCACGGCGGGGGGCCTTCACGCCCACGGCCCTGCCGCCACGGGGCCAGACACCCACCATGGGGAGAGGCTGGTCCCTGCCATGGCCCTGTGGCGGCAGGTGAGCTGTCACCAGGCAGAGCCAGGGAGCCGGAGCCTGCAGAACCCCTGCACCTGGCGAGAGGTTGCTGCCCACCCCGTTACAGGGGGAGTTGTGCGGCAGTGGGGCACCAGGGTGGAAAAAGGCAGCAGCATTGGGGGCTGGACACACAGGTGGCATCACGAGAGCAGTGTAAGGGGCTGAGCGTGGTCTTTGTGCCATGCTGAGGCAGAGCTCCTATGTGAAACACGCCAGGCAGCTGTGAAGGTGTTTCAGATCAGGTTTGCCCACAGCATACCTGTGCTGTGCTATCACTCCAGTGTGTCTCATCTCATCCTTCCTCCTCTTCATCACAGCTCAGCTTGCTTTCCAGTCCTGCCTGTCACTTAAACAGACACAGATGCCTCCATGTAAGGGCACTTGTGTCTCAAGACTGTTGCATGTGCCCCTGACACCCATGTAAGCCTTCCCAAGGGCAGCACTCGGGACTGGCAGCACAGCAAATTATTGTGTTGAAAATGGGTCATAGGAAACACCCCGGCTGCCACATACACGCTTCTGCAAATGTTCCCTTGCTGTCTCAGTGGGTGCTAGACAAGCGAAACCAGGCTGCCGAGAGCAGGCTGCCCTGTGCATACTGATACTGCCGTATTTACCAAGGCAGCCGTGCCCACCATCCGTCACTCTCAAAGAGGTCCCCTCCACAGCCAGGTGGGCACAAGAGCTTCGTTTTCTCCTGCTCCTGATGTTTGTGGGGAGAGCAAAGCCTTCAGCCTTGGCTGGTGGTGCCCATGCTCACCATGGTGTGTGAACCCAGTGATGTGCCCTGCCGTGCGAGGCAGGACAGGGGGGAGTGGTGACACACAGGTCACACACCTGTCACCCACCTAAACACAGCTGTGTTGTTTCACTGCATAGTGGGATCCCAGGAGCTCCTGTAGGTTGGTGTGACCCACCTGTCCTGCTGCCTATAGGGCACAGAGGTCTCCCGGAGGGGCGGGGGGGGCTGAACACAGTTTGGGGCAGCCTGTCAAGAAACCTTGTTCATAGCATGAGTTGTCATTGAGCAAGCTCTGGCAGCAGTGTCCGTCCAAGGTCTGTCATCCACAGGCAGGTCTTGGGAGGACAGGTGGGAGACAAGATGGCTGAGTGTGCATCCATCTGTCTCTGAGAGATGGAGATGGGGTCCAAAACCAAGACATGAAGGGACATGGACCTCCCTCTGGCCTTGCTGCCAGCAGGACAGGTGAGGAAGAAAGCCCTGTGTGGCTCCCATAGATGGACACAGATAGTTTGGTGACACCCTCAAGTGGAGACTGCAGGGTGTCATGGGTCACCTGTGCTAGCACTGAGCCCCAAGGTGAGCTGAGGTAGGTGTGGTAGGATCCATCCCTGGATCATATGCATTGCCTCTTGTCCAGGAGCTCTGCCCCTGTTGTGGACTGGGGACCCTATGGTCAGGACTGATGTTCTCCACCCTGCACAAAGGCTGGAAGTGGCCAGGGGACACAAGGACACAGCAGGACAGGACCTCTTGGATGGTGGCAGCCAAATAGCACCAGGAAAAGGAAGGTCTGTGCCAGTGAGGCCAGTGGCACCTGCCTGCAAGCAGGGATTTGTTCCTCCAAGGAAGACAGGAGAAGGCTGTGCATGCTGGGTCCTCCTGAGGACCTAGCATATTTCCCTGGCATTTGTCACCAGTCTCCTACCAAATTTCAGTGGTGGCAGATGCTAAACTAACACAGATTACATGTTTGTCTTTTTCTAAAATACAGCACATGAAGCAGGACTAGATGATGTGGTTTTGGTTGAGATGTAGAACAGGGGGGATGCCTACATGGGATGCTGCAAACTTTCATGAGACAGCCTGGATGACCTTTGACGGTACCACCTTTTCCATGGCATCAAGGCAAAAAACACTCTTAAACTTGGGGTTTGGTTTTTTTTTTTTTCTTTCCACCCCTCAAACATGAACACTTCCTTCCTATATTATCAATTTGAAAAGTCACTTTGCTGTGCAAGGTCTTCACCTTTATTAAGATTCCAGATTCAAAGCTTAATTTATTTACAATTTATGTTCACACATCCAGGGAGGAGGGAAACAAAGATGATCCAAGGCTAGCATTGTTTGTAAAGCCGTCCATGCTTTGTTTGAGGACTGGCTGCAGCAATGCCCCCTTTGTACAATGCTGTAGAAATACATCATGCCTCTGTTTTAATAAATTTTATGTATGACCTGCACACATACTGCAACAGATCATTAGTGCTCTTCAGGCTGCATGCCAGACTGCTCAGCCTCATTAATGTTGATGTTACAGACTCATGTCATTGATCCTATCTTGAGCTGAAAAAACAACTTTTGGTTTTATATAAGAACCATTTTGTTTCTGAGCATCCTGTGCCTGGGTGGAGTCACCTGATGTTTCAAGAGCTCCAGCATATTTTTTTATCTCTTTCTGTCAACTGCAAGACACACACATTGTTTTTTTCCTAATGGGAAGCAACAGAAGAGACCAGATGTAGGTCTGGTAATTGCAACGCAGTCTCGCCTGACTTTGTCCTGCTCCCAGGAGAACAAATCAGTTCATCCTCTGCCTTCACCAACTGGTCTGTAATTTGTCTGTAGTCATCCTCCTTATGTCTACATTTGAACAGAGGCACTTTCAGACTAGGAGGAGCAACCACTCCTGCAATGTAGCACAAGCGAGTGTTAAAGGTTTTTGCTTATGTATGTGAACTTTGCCCATGGGACTTTTTTGTTCCTGGTCTTCTAAGCGTTACCAGCATAGACTGTGTTGAAATGTGTACACACCGATTTCCTGAAACAAATGTGTCCTTAAAACTAGCTGCCCTCTGGATTCAATGCTCTTCAACCCTCACGCTTATGTTTCCACTTGTCTTCTAAATTACATCACATCTTGTTTTTTATAAATGCAGATGAGAGCACACAGTTTAGCTGAGAGGTTTTCCCCTACAGAAATGGCTCCATTGCCCCACGTGGTGGCATTTTCTACAGGACCTACAAGAAAACCCCACCCAGCTCTTGCCGCTGCATCCAGCCCTGCTCTGTGCACCAGCTGATGGGGGGCACAGCCTCGTCCCAGCCGCAGGGGGGGCTATCAGCACAACATCAGCCTCTTCGGTACTGAGGTGGTGGGTGAGCACAGCACTGCTCAAGACTGTGAGCTAACCTGGAGCCAACGGCGCGCTGTGCACTCATAGGCACGCAAAATGGAACAGCTGGAAACAGCAAAGAAAAAAAACGTCAAAAGCTAACGATGTAGGGCCATTTCCCTGTTTTCAAAGTCACCACTGGGTGACTCATTAAACTGCGAAACTTTTGCGGCAGGAGTTCAGAGACAGAGAAGCAGTCAGAGGATTCACAGAGGTACAGGGAGAAGAGTTTTCCATAAACATCCACTTTTCAGAAGGAAAATTATCCCATCATTTAAGAACTAGCAATGAATCAGCAAAGAAGAGGTGACAAATGAGATTCAAATCCATCTCTCATCATTGGTGAAAGGTGATAATGCATCTGTGCCGAAAAACTGCTGTTTTATCACAGATCTCAAAAACATTCATGAGCAAATGTTTCATCTGATCTGTCTCCACTTCCTGAAATGGAAAATAAATTTAGGACTACAGTTTAATAATAAGTTTAATAAATGAAATTTTAGGAACAACTCCTTCACCCTTTGATTCAATATTTTCAGAAGGTCAATGAGCGTTAGCTCATTGTTATGACTCGAGAGAGGGAGGTTACGCAGAGATTATTAGTGCCAAGGAGTTGTATTTTCATCTCTTCTTCATTGCTGTGTACCAGATGACCACACACGTTTCTGCTGGAGGGCGACCCATGCACAGGAAGGCAGCAGATAAGCAAAAAATTGCAGGATCACCACACAAAAAAGTGTAATACAATGTGTCGGCCTCGTTAGCGATAAGGTGGCAATGCTGATAGCACAGCTGTGTCACAGCGTCACGCAGGGCGCTGCCGGCACGAGGAGCTGCTGCGCTGGCACCGGGCACCAGCAAAGGGCGTTTGGCGGAGGGGCCCTGAAGCACCAGCAGTCAGGGACACTGAAGTGCCCGCCCCTGGGGTAGACTGGCATGGAGGAGTCGCTGTGTGGTGATTTCCACCTGGTCCTCCCAGTATCACCGGGGACTTGCTGCCAGTGTCACTGCAAGCCCCAGCGGGTGAAGCCCTGCCTGGCCTCAAGCACACCGTCAGTTTCCAAACCGCCCGCGAGGCATAAGCTGTGCCCAGCTGCCCAAGGCCATGACAGGGCTGTGCTGAAGGACTGGGGCGTGTTGTTTATCCCTCCTCCACAAACAGACGGGTAACGAAACAACGCACGCGCACTGCAAGCACCTGTCCCAGCTGCAATGAAGATCAATGTCTCATTGAGGATTAAGTGGCTAAATACTTGTTTCCCATCAGAGATACACCAGAGCCGTCAATAACACTGCTCAGCTCCAAAGTGCCGGGGCCGGAGGGCACAACAGCTAATGATGATAAATGGGTTTTTCCTTCCTATATATGCTACCAAGCATTCAATGCAATTAAACTGTGCGAATGGAATAATGGGGTTTAAAGCAAATGATGCTATCCTGAGCCTGCTGGGTGGTGTGAGATATAGATCTGTACATGCATTTGTAGAAAATGTGATATGTCAGTGATTGGATTGATTGGTAATCTTTGCAGGACTGCCTTTTAGATTCAAATATTAAGTTGTTCATGTTCGCTTTGCTTTCCAGGACAGGGAAGGATATAGGCATACCTATAAATGTCAACCTTTCCTTTTGCTGGAGCTGTGCTGACATATTATGCTCAGAGAATAAAACAGAAGAGCAAAGAATATGAACCTGGCCAACAGACACATGCTCTGGGAGATGGGCATACTTCCACCTTGGAGGGACACAAAGCAATGAAAATGTGGCTTGAGAAGTTCAGCTCCAAGCTCTGCCACTGATGTTAATTTTGAGCTTGACCATCTTGGCTTTCAGTGTCCCACAGTTAAAACGTGTGAGGGAGCGGAGCTGAAAGCAATGCCCCCCAAAGAGCCTCTGATTTGTGTCAAGGCATTTTCACTCATTTACTCTGTGTCATCCAACCACTTGTCACCAATGAGAATTCAATGCAGCATGACACTTAAAAACCCCTGCCCTCGTGCCACAGACAGCCTTTTGGCCCCGGCCCTGAAAATTATGACAGGTTTGCCAGAACACACATACCCTCCATGCGCCTCCCCCTTGAAGACCTACATGTTTTCTAGAAAAGAGAAAAACAAAACATGGCAGGACATTTGTCCCAAAAGACACCATCCAGTGGTGGTGGCCGCTCTCCTCCCCAGCCCTCATCAGTACTGCTCTTGGGGTGCTCTTGGGGTCTGGCTATGTGTAGCTGAGGTGCCCCAGGACACGCTGGTTACTCATCACCTACACCTACACCTTTGCCTGGTGCTGTGGCCGCGGCACGTGTGCACCCTGCAAAGGGGAAAGGGGCAGCTGACGCCAGGCTCAGTGTGGCCACATGGGTTCTGCAGCCATGAGTACAAAGAGGTGAGCAAGCAATCTGTTAAATGGCCTTGACTAACTTTCAGATGGGATTTTTTTTTTTTTTTTAGCGCGTCACCTCCACAGCCAGTGCCCCACCCTGAGCCCCAAGCACAGCCCCACCAGGAGCCAGCATGCCGGGCTCTGTGGGACAGCCTCTTGTGCCCCCAGCAGCATTGGGTGGCTGAAAGGGAGAGACTCCCTCTGCATTTGCCCTTTCCCAGCCCTGAAAAAAATAGTTTCTGGAAACATCTGTAACACTCAGAGTGCAGGGACCTCTTTGGCATTTAGCACACTTCCAGAAGCCTTAATAGGTCTTGAAAAAAGAGGTGAAGAAAAAGCCATTAAGCTTTTTCTTTGTGTTCACAGCTTATTGTCTACCATTTTATTTGAAAAAAATCTCTTTCATGACCCATCATTGGGCAAATAATGCAATAAACTGCCTTAAGTGCCAGTAACCTTCCTGCCCTGCAGAGGCTGCCCTGGCAGCCCTGCTGCCCCGGGGGCTGTGGGCAAATCCAGCCTTGCTGTCCAGCTGGGGTTTGCCAGCCCCTGAGAGGGGGTTATAGACACTTACTGCACCCCAAAACGCATACAGCTGGCACTGCAAAGCAGCTTAGCAGCAGGTAAATGCTGTGTGAAGCGCTGCTGGGCACTGGGGACAGGACAGACTGGGGAGAGGACAGACTGGGGAGAGGACAGACTGGGGAGGCTCTCAAGGGACCTCTTGCTATGGAGGCTGGTGGTGCACCACAATTTTTTTTGAGACCATGATTTTTCTACCCCTGTACAGAAAAAACAGGCACAGAAGAAAGAAAAACAAGAAAAAAGAGGACAAAGTAAGATGTAACCCTTTTAACACTTGAGACAACAACATTTGTGACTCCGTGTGTCACTGACCAGTGTAACAGGACACATTTCTTACAGCAGTGCAGCTCCCTGAGCCACAGTGTCCTCCCCAGACCCCTTCCCCGCATGGAGGAGGGTGCAATCTCTCGCCTCTGCTTGCTCCATAAGGAGGACAGTGCTGTGCTCCCTCTTTCCACAACACCCCGTCTTTTTGTGAAGCTGAAGCCCAGAGAGGAGTACAGACTATGCCCCGCACTAACAAAAACCACTGAGAGCAACGTTTTGCAGGGACATCTGAAACACTCCAGTCTGGGAGTGGAGTGACACAGGCTGCTGGCAGCTGGCGGCCAGCACTGAGCCTGCAGCCGTGGGGCCAAGGCACACTGGGTTTCTCTAACCTCAGGATAACCAAGCAGACCTCAAAGTATTTCCTTGCTAGAGTATGTCACTTTCTCATCCTCTTTGTGACCATGCTCAGACCAGAGATGTTACTGAAGCCACACAGATTTCATGTAGCTGTCTAGAGACCAACCACCAAGCCAGCAACAGGCAAAGCAAAGGGCTGGCATGGGGACTCGCAGCCCAGCGGAGGGCTCATTTTAATGCTGGAGTGTTTCTGGGAATCGGATAAAGTCTGTGTGTGTGCGCACACTCCTGGGTAGCAGGACAGCCCGCTGCAAGCCCTGCCAGCTGGGGACCTCCAGGGCAGGCACAGATGCCTGCTCCTGCCTCCCCCAGCATCATCTCACAGAGTCACAGAATGTTAGGGATTGGAAGGGACCTCGAAAGATCATCTAGTCCAATCCCCCTGCCGGAGCAGGAACACCTAGATCAGATCGCACAGGAACGCATCCAGGCGGGCTTTGAATGTCTCCAGAGAAGGAGACTCCACCACCTCTCTGGGCAGCCTGTTCCAGTGCTCTGTCACCCTCACTGGAAAGAAGTTTTTTCTCATATTCAAGTGGAACCTCCTATGTTCCAGCTTGAACCCATTGCCCCTTGTCCTATCACTGGATGTCACAGAGAAGAGCCTGGCTCCATCCTCCTGACACTCACCCTTCACATATTTATAAACATTAATTAGGTCACCCCTCAGTCTCCTCTTTTCCAAGCTAAAGAGACCCAGCTCCCTCAGCCTTTCCTCATAAGGGAGATGCTCCATTCCCTTCATCATCTTTGTGGCTCTGCGCTGGACTCTCTCCAGCAGTTCCCTGTCCTTCTTGAACTGAGGGGCCCAGAACTGGACACAATATTCCAGATGAGGTCTCACCAGGGCAGAGTAGAGGGGGAGGAGAACCTCTCTTGACCTACTGACCACCCCCCTTCTGATACACCCCAGGATGCCATTGGCCTTCTTGGCCACGAGGGCACAGTGCTGGCTCATGGTCATCCTGCTGTCCACCAGGACCCCCAGGTCCCTCTCCCCTACACTACTCTCTAACCTCGACCCCCCACAGGCACTCTCAGGAGCAGCATCGCTGTAGCTGTGTCCCAGGATAGCATGACCGCAGGCAAAGCTTGCCCTGAGTGTCTAGTTAAATCTCTGCCTGTAAATGTTTTCAGCTTTTCCGTTTGTCCATACACCACAAACCATTCCTGGTAACTGGGGGGACGGGCTCCTAATTCATATGGTTCCTAAAGGCTTCATGACTGTCCACAGTCTGAGTTTTAGTTAAAACCACTTTAATCCCATAACTCTTCATTTACTGTCTAGGAAAGAGCAAATGGATGAAAGCTGCTGCATTCACAACAGCAACAGGTTTGGAGACAATGTTCTGTGGAGACAACCAACAAACCACATGTTTGATGGGACAGCCCAAAGGGATCCCACGGGAAGAATTTGGATGCTTAAAAAGTAGGTCATTCTGGGCACTCAGCACCTCACTAAAATCCTACCAAAAATCTGGTAGGACTGTCATTGAAGAGTGCTCCCTAAAAGCAATAGCTAATATTTATAACATCTGTATCAAAATAATGAGATGACACAACTCATTGCACTGTTCAAACTCACCAGGTCCCTCCCATTGAGATGCCTTGGGGCTGACAGCTCTGCAAGGAGATTATGATTTATAAAGAATTTTTTAAAAAGATCTTTAAGAAATTAAAAATAGAAATGCAAAATTTGCAATGAGAATAAGAAGGACCAGATAGAAAAGTCTGTTCTGAGCCTGCCCATTTGTAACAAAGAGCAGCAATTGTTCACACTGGAATACACAATCGTTAGGAAACCAATTAGCTCACGGACTTTTTTTCAGGCAATAAAGATGAGATGTCATCATAGACTGCAACAGCAAAAAGACAGATGATATCAAATGCTCCCCCACGCATATCAAATGTTTAACCACAAGCCATTAGAGCAGGGGCTTTTTGAGGAACTTAGGCTGATCTGTCAGCAGAAGCACGCCTTCATTACTGTCTTCGGCAAAACCCAAGGGGTGGAGGACAAGAAATGCTGGATTTCAGTGCAGTAATTGAAATTAGGGAGCCCAGGCATCCGGAACAAGGTAAATTAATGGTAAAAGGAGTTAATATGCATATTTCCAGGACACAACCCCGTGCAGTTCAGGCAAGGGCAATACTGGCAGGTGTTAGGATAATGGACCCCAACACGGGCAGGTGGTGACATTCCAGCAGACACCTGGGCATAACCTGTGTCTGGTTCCTCGACCCCTACCAGTGGTTTGCAAGCAAGGATGGACAAGGCAGGCGAGTACCCCAACCTTCCCTACACACAGCCCAAAGAACTGGGACCTGCCTCCAAATCCTCATGCATCCAGCCACGCAATGCCAGGGAGACACCCAGAAAGCAGCCAGCCTGCCAAACCGCTGGGGAAATCACACTGATTTCCAACAGCAGCAAGAAAGAGCTGGCAGGTAGGAAGTGGAGCAGGTAGTACGTTCTTTGTGACAGACAACCCACGTCTGCTTTAACTCAAAACCGACCAGAGTTTTGCTTCTACATAATTTTCCAGTCCTTTCCCTGCAGCATTTAATCCTCTGTGTCTAATTACACTGTGATTTACCGAGATGGGACAAGAGAGAGCCATGTACAAAATAACAATCACTATTCACATAAGACCCTTTTTTCATGACAATCATAACTCTTCAAATCCCAGCAATGGGAGTTGCTCTCATTACCATATTTTCGCTGGCTGTAATTGGTCTAATAGGAGGATTATTACCTCTCTTATCATTAATAAGACAGAAAAGATAATTTGCCACAACATTTCTGACTTCACTGCCACTGAAGGCTGCTATTGCTGCTCAGTGCAGTTGGGAATTGTTGGGTTGCAAGGGTCTTGCTCATCCCTCGGGCTGAACACTGGGGTGGGGGGGGGGAGGGGTTGAGGTCCCTCAGAGAAGGATGGCCCCTGGGGACTGCCCACAATTGCTCTCCCCACGCTGCACGGCTGCCACATCCTCCCTGCAGGACATGCTGCGTGGTGGGGTGTTAAATAGCTCCAAATTAGCAGCACAAGATGTTATGTTGTAGAATCACAGAATCATAGAATGGTTTGGGTTGGAGAGGACCTCAGAGATCATCCAGTTCCAGCCCTCTGCCATGGGCAGGGACACCCTCCACTAGCCCAGGTTGCTCAAAGCCTCATCCAGCCTGGCCTTGAACCCCTCCAGGGATAGGGCATCCACAGCTTCTCTGGGCAACCTGGGCCAGTGATCAGCAAGAGCTGCCATGGGGCAACCACCAGCTCCGGCCGTGGCCACTGACCATGCATCTGCACCAGCCAGCTGGCAAGAGCAAATACAAGCAGCTCTCAGCCTGATGAATAAGTCACCCGTCCCTAGGTATGATTTGGGACACCACAAAAAAGCCCTTGAACAAGCCATTGATCAGCAAAACACCTTCTCCCAGCTGCTGCCGTCCGCCAGCATCGCCGCAGCCCTCTGTCACCAGGCTGCTCCTCCGTACCTGCAGAAGCAGGATGAGCACAGGTTACCCTCTGCCTGGCTGGCACATCCTCCCTGCAGGACACGCTCGAAGCCCGTGTCATGGCCATCATACACCTTTCCAAGCAGCTTTTGCTCAGCCTGCATTCAGGCAACCTGAAACCCTTTTCTCCGCAATCACTTTCGCATCCGACTAGGAGGGGCCCTGTGCCATCTTGTGGCCATTGCTAAAACAGAGGTAAACTGAGCCTGGCTGGCTTTCATGTCCTGGTTTCTGATGTGATTGTCATCACAGGAGATATGCAGGGATGCTTAAAAGCTTGGAAACCACTCCAGGCTATCCTATTCTCCTGTGCTGCTTGCAAGCAGCTGACAGATGTTACCGTCTTGCTTCAGGCTCACAGTTTCCTTACACCTGAAGGAAATTATCACCACTAAGACAGAATTCATTTTTGCCCCCAGGTCTCATTTCAGGCTGGCAGGTGACAGCCAGATGGAAGGGTTTGCTCTGAGCCATTTCAAATGAACACTGGAATGGATACAAACACAGTGAATCTGTGCTGGCTCCTCAATACTGAAAAAAAATTAAAAATTAGGGGTATTTCAGTTTCCAAGCACATTGTGCTCTCCTCTTAATTATCTCCTTTCTAGGAAGTCTTTCTGTTTCAATACCAATTCCGTACCTCCCCTGTGAAGCACTGGGGACCCAGGTAAAAGCAAAGGCTGCTGCTATGCTGGGGCGAGGCTGTTGTGCTGCAAAAGATGACATTGTGCGGTGGCAGACAGCTGGATGCGAGGGTTTACGTCTCCTTCCCAAGGGTCCCGAATGTGGAGCTTCACTGCAGTGCCTCAGCGGGATGGCAGGACCTGGCTTTGCCTCCCTTGGCTGGTCCCATTCCCTAAAGGCAGCTGCTAGCGGAGACCTGCCGACTGGGGTTTGTTGCAAAGAGCAAGGATGCTCTATAATTTTGTTAGCAGAGTCTTGAAAGTGTGTTATTTCCCCTACAATAAATAGAGGGGGTAGCTTCAGATGAGCACCCAGGATCTCACCCACACTGCATGCTGGTTTGAAAAGCTCAGTCACATCCATTATTTTACTGCCTCAAAACTATTCTAGCCAGCAGAAACTCTGCACACGGCCGAGACTCTCAAAGACAACTTCAGCTATGCAAACAATTCATAGACTACCAAAAATTATAGCTTGGGATTTCTTCTAGGACAAATACTTCACAGCCAGGGTCAGGTTCAAACTGAGCTCTTGTAAGTCCTGGAGAAGCAAGAGATCTTTGTGGCCATTCCTGCTTCAGCAGTGTGCCAAGCCCAAGGTGTTAGGTGTAAAGATGCCAGGAACATACCTGCGTGGGTAAACCGCCTCGTCAAACGTAGTCTGCATCCCAGGGCCCCACTGGAAATCACCGGCTCACAGGCAGCAGTCCCCCCATCGCATCCCTGAAACTTGCAGGAGACAAGCATCCTGCTACTGGGTTTCAGAATAGCTACAGTTGGCACATTAAACCTGAAAAATGCTCACTGGAAACAGAGAAAATATTTTTTGAGCCCAGGGGTTAGAAAGTCATTATTTACTCTTTGACAAGTTTGGCAGAGTCCTCTCACATTAACTGTCAGAATGCAAATATAATTATTTCCAGCTTCTATGTCACTATGTTACAGTGTGGGGTTTTGTTTTCTTTTTTTCCTTAATTCACTGATGGGCTATCTTCTGTCATCTCCTTGACAAATGACTCTGAAATCCTGCCTCCAAGCATTCATCACCACCTGCGACCAGCGTGCACCCTAGCAGATCAGTGCTCAGACTCAATGCTCCGCTTTCCCGCGCAGACTCCTGTCCTGGGATGAGTTCCATCCGTGTTAAACCACCACGAGTGCAGTGATGCAAAGCTCCTGAAGTGTAAGGAAGGCTTAGCAGCAATTTCATGTCAAACTCCAAATCCGACCACTTCCCAGACTTTGATTTCCGCTTCTCATCCTACCCCACCAGCACATCCTTCCTCACAGGCAGGAGCAGAGAAGCAGCAAAGCAGCAAACCCATGAGAGGTCAGGTTCTCTGGCTGGCTGCAGCCCCATCTCCTGTTCTGCAGCTGGCGCTGGCATGCCAGCCGGGGACAGGGACCCACGGGTCATGCTGTGCATGCCCAAAGCCCTGAGCACCCGCACCAGCACACAGGGAGGGGAGCAGCAGAGCTCAGACCCAGGAAAGATTTTCTTTCCCCATCCCATCTCGGGCTACCCCAACCAAAGGCATGTCAGGGACCATGCTGCAGAAATAATCACGTGTGATCCTAAACATCTCCAGGCTTGTACCCCCTGCTGCAGGGCCCTCCGAGCCTCCTCATTCCAGGGGTAATGACGGACAAGGCAGGAAAAAGCAGCATCTAGGCATCCTGCCTCTGCCCTCTCTGTCCCTCGAGTGTTAGGGACAGGAAAAAAATGCTGCAAGGCGTTTGATGTGCTGCATGGTGGCTCTGAAGCAAGGGGCAACACTTCCACCCAGGGTGGTGTTATTCCCTGTAGGATTTGCTTTGAAGGACGGGCACAGCAGCTGTCCTCGACTTCTCCAAATTGTTGATGGGGAGTTGCCTTGTCCTCCGCCACAGTGTGTGTGCAGCGGAGATTTGTCCAACTGTAGTCACTTACCTGATAAACACACTGGGATTTTTCTAGTTGAAAAAGAAGCAGCTATTTTTTTTTTCCTCCTCTGGCTAAAATACTTTTTATCAGTTGCCTCAGAAAACTCAGAAGTGAAGCGTTAAAGCATTTGCAGCTAGTGAGGCTCTTTTGCACAGTGCCTTCAGCCCGCAGGACAGCAGGGAGCAGCCGTGCCCCGTGGGCGCCGCTCCGCTTCCCTTCTGCCTTCCCAGGGCACCCACAGTGCCAGAAACCACATTTTCCTCCTCCACTGGCTCTTCAACACACTTTTGTGTACCGCAGGGCTGCTCTGCTACCTACCATGCAGCATTTCCATCCTATTCTCTGCCTCATCACCCCATGGCATCACCCCTTTCACCCTGCGGGGAAAGCGTGCTGTGGGGACAAGAAGGGAGAAATCTGCCCCCAGGACCAAGTCATTTTATCACCAGGCAAAAAAAAAAAAAAAAAACCAAGGAGGCTCAGCAAACGAGCAAATCCCATCTGTATCTTTCTCCAGGAGCATCCCTCGCAGCAGTCCTTGCAGCGCTGGTTAAAATCCCCCCAGGTCAGCGAGGCAAATGCAAATCACCGCTGGTTAGCAGTTGCCTTGGGAGAACACCCTCTCACCCATCAGTTCTCGGGCTCATGACTGGTCGTCTAGGCTTGGCAGAGAAAAATAGCGCAAAAATTAAAGTCCAGGAGTGAGGCTCAGTGCCTGGCCTTTACAGGAGGACCGTGACCCCCTCCCCTACCCCCACAGCAAGCCAGCACCCAAAGGGGCTCCCACCTGCTCTTCAAGCTCAGACAAATGCAGGCAGATCCGCAGGGGACTCCCAGAGAGCAAACCCCTAACCCGGAGCACAGAGACATTTCAAGCCCAACACAGCTCTACCCCAAACACCGGGGCTTTTCCACGGCAGCAGCCAGGTTTCACCCCCAGATGATCAAACACTGTACCAGCATGTGCTGGAAGATCCGACAGACACACCACCACCTCCCTGGATTCACAGAGGGTTCCTGCTTCCCTAGGAGAAGAGGTTTAGCTCTGCAAACACTCCACACAGAGGAGCCCAAGAGTCTTCTCTGACGCTGCCTGCAATTGCCAAGGTCCCGCTTAAGAGTGCACAGAGCTGCCATACAGCTGTGCTTGGCTGTTATCACATACAACAGCACTAATTCCAGCAACTTGGTTTTGAAACACCCCCATCTTGGAGCACAGCTGTTGCCTGTGCTCTTTGGGAGAGCAGGGCAGGGTCTCCCACTCCCCTGGGATGAAGAGGCACCAGGACACCCTTCCTCACGGCCGGCAGCAGCTGCCAGGTCTGGGCTTTGCTGCTGCCAGGAGTGACCCTGCCTGCCTGGACACCCCAAGGATGCTCTGGACAGTCTGGGGTGAACATATCCCGAGGCTCTTGTTCTACTAATATTTGATTTTCTGACTACAAGTCATATAATGTTTGAGAAAACCTCCACTCTCAATGAGAAGAACGTGCAATCATCGCAGTCATTACTGATTAAAGCATCAAGGAAAGATGCAGGAGGGGAACCAAACTGGTATGAACATTAGTGCTGAAGTATTTTCATATTCATTCTCACTGACAGATGTGCTATGCAGATTAATAACTCCAAAGGACGTGCTTCCTTCGAATTGTAAATATTTTCTGCTTCACACGATTAAGCGCCCCAGAGCCTAGAAGCACACCCGCTGTGTTACAGAAAACTCAGCAGGAGAAGGACGTGGCAACGCTCAGAACCCAGAAACCTCCCAGCAGCGCTGCATCGTCCTGCACTTGGTACTCGAGCTTTTGCAAACATCACCCATGATTATTTTAATAATCTGATATCTAAAATGAATAATTAACCACTTTTAAGATTACAAGACCTCTCCTTATAGTTATGGAGCCCTCTATGTTTATAAAGGCAAGTGAGGAACTGAATTTAGATTTAAATTTTAATCTTAAATCACGTGGCCCACCCTTGTGAGGACAGAGGTGAGGGTGAGAGGATGCTGTGAGCACTTTGAGGGCATGTCCAAGCCCCAGAGCTCTCTCCGTGGCACAGCTCAAGGCCATTACTGTTACTCATCTGGCACCCTCCAAGCCCTCTCAGAGATGAGAAAAATTACTATAGCAGAGGTGAAAGATGACAGCACAGCAGATGGAAATGGATTTCTTCTTCTCTCTCCCCCCCTTGACTTCCTATAAGCTTTGACAGAGGTCTGCCTTAGTATTGGAAACCTCAGCTTCCCGAAAGGCAGCGGTGACGGCGGGGGCAGGTCCCTCTGCCTGTGCAGTGAAGGTCACCGCAGGGGCTGTGTGATCCCCTTAATGGGACACAGCCCCAGACCACCTTCTTCTGGTTACAGCCAGCTTTAAGTGCTTTTGGCCAAATTTCCACAGTATCATTCTTTTTAATACTCTTACCACGGGAGACTTTCCACAGCCTTCATTTATTGGAAAAAAACGATGACGTGCGGAGGGAAAGCTTCTCTTGATTCTTAGATCTGGCCAGCACCAAGCACACAGCCCCAGCATCAAAATTTTTACTTGGACCGACCAAAAGGAAGCTCTAGTGTCCCCTCTGTATGAACAGGCAAACTTGGGATATTCTGGCATAAACCCAACTCACTGAGTGTAGGGTTGCAGTTATGTGTTTGTAAATACAATTTGATGCATAAGCATCAGTGGGATTCGGGAGCAGAAGATGTTCTGTGCGTCATGAATGGGCAAAACATGTGTCATCTGCTCCCTTTCCCCTGCAGCACAGTTGAGGGAGGTGGAGGTCCCTACAGCACTCCAAAAGCAGGGAGATGCTCAGGTCAGCCCAAACCGTGCCTCCGCGGCTGGGAGAGTGAAAGGTAAAGCAGCCCAGGAAAAAGGCAGGGGAAAAGGAAATGTTTGGCTGGAAAAATAGATCACTTACATGGACTGTTATCACGCTTCAACAATTAAAAAAGTATTCATCTGGCTGAAGATTTCTTTGCCTTTTCACATGCCCTTCGAAGCCAGGGTGCCAGCTGCGTGATTCATAGCCATTCGCTCTGGAAGCTCTGCTTGGGCAGGAAGCGGGCACAGGGGCAGCGTGGCTGAGACCAGAAACCCTGCGCAGGGAGAGCAGAGCACCTCCCAAGTGAAGCCGAGCACGAGGCTTGGCTCCCTCAGGCTACATCACTTTTGCAAAAAAAAAAAAAAAAAAAGGGTGGAATTCTGGTTAAAAATAATTAGCAATTTGAGGCAGAAGCAATTTCTTACAGATGTTTTATTCCTCCCTGAGCATAAGGTGTTCCATTATTCATTAAATTACACTTAGTCCCAGGCAAGAAACCATGTGCCAAGAATGCTGTGGTCACGGAAGAAATGTGCAACTGCTACTGCGGGAGTCCCCACAGCCCCCCGCCCACCACCACGCTGCTTCCTTCCTGGAAATCCTCGGGGAGGTTTCCCAGCCTTGAGAATAATTACAATTTTTGCTCCTGGAACTAATACTGACTATTTTAAATCACTTTCCATCTCTGCTCCCCGCCCCTAGCTCCGCTTTGCTGGAGCCAGAAGAGCCTCCCAGTTTCAGGGCAGACGGAGTGGGACAGCTAAGACTGAACCTGCAGAAGGCGGCGGTGCCTTTTCTGTGACTTTTAGGGGACTGACAAACCTCTTCTGTTTCACAGCTTCTGCAAGGAATCACACATGCCCAAAGAACAATTATGCAAAAAAAAATTATATATATAAATATATATATATATATATAAATCTCAGAGGGGCTTAGTAAATGCCCTCTTGCACATGGGAAGGATCTGGACCCCAACAAGCCCAACCAGCTGGGAACTTGCTTAGCTGGCATTGTGCAAGGGGCACTAGAAAAGGTTTGTCTTTGACTCAGCTGAAAGAATGTGGGTTTTTGTCATCAGGACAATGATACTGCAAAGCCTCAGGAGGTGTTAATTTACTGGAGCAGGGCCAGGTAAGCGGCACACTAGGAAACTGAAGAGGCAGAAGTTCCCAAGTGACAAACCAGCATTGTGGCTGCTTTTTACCTCAAGTCTTTTAAAGTCCTGTCTCCTGCTTTGTTCTTCCCCGCGTCCCCCTGGGCTGTGGTGCAGTCTGACCCGCTGCGTTCAAACCTGTTACACCAATGTAAAATCTGCTTTGTGGAGTAAAAGCACAAGGTCTGCCAGGAGCAGAGCACTCCTCTCATGGACGAGCACTAGAATGGAAATATAACACAAAATTATAATATAACACAAACTTGCTTTTCTCACTTTTTTTTAATGACAAGGCACTAAATGCATGGGGGATTTAAAAAAGCCTAAGGTCTGAGCCAAAGGTTATATGAAAGGCAGCAGATTTCTAGGTTTTATGATTGCAATAAATATCTTTTAAGCATATTTCAAAGACTCAGATGTTAGGAGGGAGATAGTGAAGCTTCCTTAAAAATAAAATCTAACCTGATCTTGCAACATTTCTGAATGATAGCATCAGCCATTTACTTTCCTTGATAAATATCAATACTTCCTCTCCTAATAAAACTACTTCTATTATTAGGAGAGGCCATGAGCTGTTGTTAAACCGGCCAGTGCATCACTGCCCACTGTTTCAGAGCTNTGTTACACCAATGTAAAATCTGCTTTGTGGAGTAAAAGCACAAGGTCTGCCAGGAGCAGAGCACTCCTCTCATAGATGAGCACTAGAATGGAAATATAACACAAAGTTATACCACAAACTTGCTTTTCTCACTCTTTTTTTTAATGACAAGGCACTGAATGCATGGGGGTTTTAAGAAAGCCTACGGTCTGAGCCAAAGATTATATGAAAATATTTTCATTATGAATGGGGGCAGCAGGTTTCAAGGTTTTATGATTGCAGTAAACATCTTTTAAGCATATTTCAAAGACTCAGATGTTAGGAGGGATAGTAAAGCTTCCTTAAAAATAAAATCTAACCTGATCTTGCAACATTTCTGAATGATAGCATCAGCCAGAAGCAAAATATGATAAATATCAATACTTCCTCTCCTAATAAAACTACTTCTATTATTAGGAGAGGCCATGAGCTGTTGTTAAACCGGCCAGTGCATCACTGCCCACTGTTTCAGAGCTTCAAGGAAATTCTCCTTAAGCCCCAGCAATAGCTTCTGAAGCTAAGTTCTTCCCTTTCTCTAAGCACCCTGTTGACCCTGTTCGAAGCTTTCTGCTGGCTTTCCATTTCTTTTTGCCCAGCCTTTGCTAAGCAAGCCCATGCTTGCAGAGGTAGGCTGCTCTCATTCCAGGGGGTCTCGTGGACCTTGGATGTCCTGTCCCCGCTCGCCAGGCTCCCGTGGCAGCCTGCTTTATGTGCAGGATACACCTGGTGTCATTTTAAGCACCTCACAGCTCTTCCCAAGCGACACACAGAAGTATCGGTGTGCATGCCCATAGATCTCCTGAGTTAGGAGCACCAACGAAGAACAGATGACGCAGTAACACTTCAAAGGGGTGAGAGTTTCCCCTGAAGCACCTAACATACCTGCTGCAAACCCACAGCCTACACTTACCAATCTTTAAAGCAGGACATAGCCTGATGAGCAGGGACCATCAGGAATTCTCACATCTACTTTAGAAGAAATCGGATTGAACAGGCAGCGCAATGTAATTGCAACGTTATTAGGCTATAGTCTGGTTCCTGAGTATGTATTCAAGTGTCTGCAGCTAGTAATTCACCAGGGCAGAGTATAACCGGGTGTATCTGATTTCTTAGCTCTCAGGCACTATTTCTTGACAAACAGGCAGGGATGGCTGAAGGTGATTCAGCTGCTGCCACAGCGCAGGGGTGCCTGAGCCACTCATTTTAGAGGAATCCAGCAGCTTTTTTCACATAAGCCAGGGGCCTCAGCGGGTGAGCTCAGGCCATGGCATACCCAGTCTGGTGGATGTTTTTCCCCTCTATCTCCCTTTATTCCAACTTTTCTCAAGGATCATCCTCCTAGTCCTGTAAATGTCCTTGTCAGCTCTCCAAGCTTTAAATACTACAGTGGTTTCACAAAAAAATGAGAAAACATAGTCAGTCACTCAGCTGAGATTCTCAGATCAACCTGGGGGTTTGGGAATTAATCCCAGTGGGAGCTTCATGGCTAATCCTCCCAGGCAGCCCTCAGTGTACTCAGCTGTGCTCTCTGGTCCTGGATGTCACTGAGCAATTTCCATATCCATTGCCGAAAACACACATTTTACTTTCCTAGCAATGTGATGACTCTGTTATTTCTGCACAGTATGTGTCAGCAATATCAACCAGGAATTTGTTGTGTCTGCAGTGACCTCTATTTAAACCTGTTCTTGTTTCTTGCTGTAGTCTCTCAACTGTGTCCTTCTCCTGTCCCTGATGTCCAGTGCCACACCACAAAAACACTCTATTTGTGAGCATTTCCCCTCTCATGCTAGGAGGATGGATCTGTAAATTCCTAATTATGTTCAATGAAAAAAAAAACAGAAGCAAAATAAACACTTGTGCAGGCTGAATCACCATCTAGAGGTGATTCTTTGTAGTAGAAAACATAAAGTAACTTAGCTTTTAAGTGACTGATCTCAGCACAGGGACTGTCCATCACCACCACAGCTCCTGTCCAACAGCAGAAGTTAACACACAGCACAGGCACATGGTGGTTTATAATGTCCCAGGCGGAGGCAAACACTAGTCATGGATTACATTGAGAGAGTGGATATTCCAGCAGCTCATATAGAGATGCCTTTATAATGTACGGGATTAAATAATTCATTGGCCCTAGCATATGGCATCCTTGTCATCAAGCTTCAGCCAAGTTTTAGCTGGAAGGGGCACAGAGAAGACTGTTACGGTAAGGTCTTGAACAAAAAGGAGAGCTCACATGCACAGTAACATTTCCAGCACATCAGCCTTCTTTCTTCTCACCTAAGTTGTCAGGAAATGCGACTCCAACCCCTCAGGAAACAGTCTTTTTGCTGCTGTAGCACTGGTTCCCCACTCCAGCCCTCACTGCCCGCCCATGGCAGGGACTGAACACTGAACAGAGCCCGGGAGAAACGTGGGCAGGACCTTAACGGGGTATGGCAGATGCTTGCAGAGATTCCCAACTATTCCTGATGTTTTTGTTATTTTCCCATGTAAAAAACAACACCCCGATGGGAAGCATGTGAAAACATCACTGTAAGAGCAAGATGGGACCGGGGCCTCCAACTACACTGGAGATGAGCTCCCCAATCCTGCTAACTTGGTACACTGGACCACATGTGCAACATACGGAACGAGTGATACAGAGGCATCATAAATTTCAGAAAACCGAAAAGAACATTTTTAGGAGAAACAGAGACTCAGTTTCCAGCAAAGAAAACATTTTCTGTGTCTGTTTTCTATATCAAAACCTACAGAAATAGATTTTTTTTTTTTTTATTGCACAGCGGATTGAGGTTTAGATTTTCAACCAAACCAGAAGGGAAGGACCCTTTGCAGCAGCTCAGTGCACTGCCAGAGTAACCCTGTGCTAAATTCCTGCAGCAGCATCACTGCTGTTAGCCCTGAGCCAGAAACAACCTGGGCTGACTTTCCAACTTCTACAGACAAGCTCCCTGGGCCAGACTTGTGCTCTTGCCTTCCCTGGAAGTTATTGAGACAAAATTAAACTAAAAGCCCACAGCACCACTCAGCTCTTTGCTTTTGTCCACCTACAGCAGCTGATCGGACAGCAGGTTTGGGCACAGCCCTGGCGTTGTGTGGTACATCCAAGCCACCACCCTCCGATGATGTGCCAGCAACATTTCAAGGTTGCTGACTTGGTTTAGTTTTGCAAAAGTTTTCTGCATGTGCCTTGAATATTAATCTCAAGGTCTCAGGTTTCCTTGACTGACCAGGGGAGCCTCGTGATTGAAAGCAAAAATGCTTCAAGGAGAATTACAGAAGAGGGGAGGATATTCAAACTTTCTGGCGTCGTAGGATGAAAACAATCATTTCCTACTGCTAGCAAGGAAATTAAAACCTTTCTTTGCTTAACCTTGAAGCCATTCCCTGACAGCATCAGTCTGAAAACCGCAAGCTTTTCTTTTTTTAGGAAAGGAAAAAATACTTAAAGAGAGTAACCCATGAGACAGGCTTGCCTGAGCAGGGTGCGGTGCGCTGGTGGAACACCTACCATCAGAAGCACCCCACGAGCTTTATGTCAGTGTCCAACCCAGTGACGAAAAGCAGCTGTTTCTGCCCGTTCAGCTGTGTGTCACACTGCACCAGGCTGCCCTGTGACCGGACCTCTGCTCACAGTTATAAATGGGAAACACCTCCAGAGCCCTCCTCTCTCAGACCAGGCCGATTTTGATCTGTAAAACATCCAGAAAACGTTTGTCTTCTCTGACCTTACCTGAAGGAAAAGGAAAGGTTAGTGGGTTGCTTTCTGTAAAATCAACAGAAATCAATAGAAAAAAGAGGAGCTTTTGCCCCTCTCAAGGTGCACCGCTCACCCACCACCCGCCCCGGGGGCTCCTGGCATGGGAGGGCAACCAGGAGAGTCTTAGGAAGGCACAAAGAAACTGGGATTTTGTGTGAGGATAAAAGACCTTGGCAGCTGGCTGCTGATGCCTTTCAGTGTCTCTTCTTGAGAGCCTAAAAAATCAAGCACACATGATGCAAAATGCAAGTCCTCTTTCATCTCCATCCCTGTACACGTGCTCCAGTCCAGCTGGTTCTGCTTCCTCACGCAGCCAGAGCATCTTGCGAAGTTTTATACCAACAGACTTTCAACAAATCTGAACAGAGGGAAGGTGTCATACAGAATTCATATCAACTCCATGAAACACAACACAAGAAGATAAATGTGAGTGTTCTGTCTGAGATATCTGTGAATAAATCTGAGCTACTGATGCCTGTGGGTGTCTCTGAGTGAAATATTCACCTCTCACTAACGGAAATATTTTGATTAACAACTTTATTTGCCTGGTGGCAAATACCATTTTTTTTCTTTTAAATCACAGACAAGTATCATAAAATATTTCATTTGCACATTAACAGGATATTTATAAAGTACTTGGCATTCGAGTTCCCTCAGCAGGCAATTACAGATCTATTCTACTTTTTGAACAGTTTTGTTTCATTTTTTAATTAGTCTCAAGGTGATTTCCAGCACACAGATACATCCCACTGGATTCCCCATAAAACTGCTTGTAATAGTTCCTTGTGCTTACTGCAGCACTTCGCAGTGCGAGTTTCACACAACAGTTGGTAAAAGGTCCAGTTCTCAAAATACACCGAACACCAGGAAAGCAGGGTGAGGCACCAGACAGCAGCATTTACACACAGCGTGATTTACTTCTGGGCACGCATGATCCCCCAGTGCAGAGAGGGAGCCTGTTGTAAATCAGTTTAATTCAGCTGCTGACTTTCCCAACGGATGCAGGGGAGAAAATTCTCTCAAACCCTTGTTCCCACCCGTGTGCTGCACACTCAGGACAATGCCGGAGCCTTTGCACAGGAGCATGGGGGGAAAGACAGACCCTCCGGTGACAACTGGTGACTGTTGGACTGCTCTGAAACCCCCAGGGTGGGGGGGCAAACGGGTGCCAGGCAGATGTACAGCGCAAACAGGAGGTGCTGGTGGTTCAGATAATCATGTTGGACACTGACAGCATTCCTGATGCTATGGGAATCTCTAGGGGATATCTTGTTAACTGAGGCAGCTTTCATTTCCCTCTAATTTCATGGTATTTCTGAAACAATTCTATGTCCAGGCTTCCCTCCTTGCTTTGCTAAATGCTCAGAAATCTCTGATCAGGCTGGATAAAAACCAGAGAACAGGCCAGATAAAATAACATTCACATTGAGCAAATGCCTCCAGGCAAGGGCTAGGTGAAGGTTAAACAGATAAAATATATTCTTAGGCTGAAACAGAAATTTCCTGGGGATTAAGCAGCTCTCGAAAGATGGCTGATATGAGCCTCAGCTGCCCATGTGAACTTGTCCACAAGGGGAGGCAGAGAAAGCAAAACCCAGAAAAACAGACAATATTCCTCACAAATTTCCACGCTGCTTAATATTTCAGTGTTCAGTGGTGAGATGCTAATGAAAAAAAGATGATTATTTTTTTGTACGAAGAAAGTCTGTAATTCCTGAGAAATGTTGGTTTCTCATTAAAAAAAGGAATTTCAGCTGACACAAAAATAGTATGAAACTTCTCAAAAGCCATTTTCCCCAGCAAGCAAGTCTTCTGCCAAAAAGCAGCATGATTTTGTACTTGGCTGTTGATAGCGGGAGCTGTCAGAGCTTATTGCTATCAGCCGTGTTGTACAGAGAATTAGTATTACAGTCAGTTTGGACTCTCTTGACGCTAGAGAGATCAGCCATCGGTATTTGACTGTGCAGTTGTAGGGAGGGCACGCAGACAATCCATAGGATATAAAATACATATTGCTTCTGCTACAGGCAGTTTCCTTCATTTCACGGAGCAGCCCCCCTCCCCTCTCGGATGCACTGCGTGTCTTGCCACGCGATGGAAAAACCCCTCAAACAACTGATGTTGAACCAGCCCCGTCTGAGAGCTTAAAACAAACATACCGCACAACTTTTCATCTCTTCCCTGCTCAAATGCAAATCAAACCAGCCAACATCGCTTTAATTGTCGATTTGATTAGCTCAGTCCCCACCATGCTTTCGGTACGGGATGTATCGATAACCTGATCACAGGCTAGCAGGGGCGATCCGTCAGTGCTCCCCGAAATCTCTGCACTGCAGCAGACCGATGGTGTTTGCCTCTGAGCACACAGTCAGCTCAGCCAGGTAACAGGCTCCTGCAAATGTGAAAACAGGCTGGAAAGCATTTAGTCCTTTCCGTTCTCTGTGTTACTATACAGTCATTAATATTTGTATTAAATAAAAACACAGGGTGACTGTTACAGACCTGGCTTAAACAATTGCATTTCTGGCTCTCACACGTCCCTGCTGCTTTCTAATTAAGGGACAATGAAAATGTCAGTTGATCAAAAGAAAATTAATAAAAATTGCAACTGCCCCAAAATCAACACAGCACCCAACCTGCAAGCAGGCAAAATGCCCCATCTGGATCTTAGCACTTCACCTGTCCCGTGCAGCGCCAATACAAGCATTTGTATCTGTATGCTAATGCAAAACATTATTACATCCGTGTTTTTTCAGGACCATTCCAGGAACCCTAATGAATACAGAGATCACAAGATGAAGCCTGTCTTATAAAAAGCAATATTAAAATTTCTGCTAACTTGCTGCTCTCTACATGCATGTGACAGTCTTACAGGTGCTTTTTGGTGTTTTTGAGATGCAACAAAGCGACAGCCAACTCCAGCACCAAGCCCTGGCCCAGGTCCTGCCACATGCCTCAGTGGGAGAGTTTTGCCCAATAACCTCAATTTGTAGCTTTGTTTCTAATAGAGAATTGCCTGTTGGCTCCCTTGGAGGTTGGTTTCACCAATAAGCCACTTCCCTGTTTCTCAAAATTCTTCCATAATCAAATGACAGGAGTCTTATTGGAATTTTAGACGAAAACAAAACAAAACAAACAACAGACACCTCTAGGTTTTTAAAAAACTAAACTAATTTTAGAGAATACCCATGCTCTAAAGAGTTTCTGCCAAAACCCAACCAACCAAACAACCCCAAACCCAACAACAAAACCCAGATCCAGAGCACCTTGCTGCAGAACAGCTCCCAGAAACAACCTGCTCATGAAGGGGGGAGCAAACAGGTTATTCTCCAGCAGGGAAACTACCAACTTGCAGTGTTTTCCTTGCAGGAATGTGGGTTTATTAGAAGCAGAAAAAGCAGAAGTTCTCTGGGAGCGGGATGAAGGCCTGCAGGAGATGCAGAGAGGTGTCTCCCAAGGAAATGGGGTTTTACCCATCACATGTGAGAGGGGACAGCCAGCACTGCCTCTGGAGTTGTTCTGCAGAGTTTATGGCAATAAGGAGCAGCCTGGGTTCGGTCAGGGCAGGAATCGGACAGGACAGCACTCAGAAAGGTAGGGAGCTGACGTACAAGTTATTTTTACATAGCGCAGTGCCAGGGGAGAACTGGCACATATATTTAGCATGATTAACATTTACTTCAGTTGCTATAGTGACTGATTTTATTTGTCCTCCACATGGGCTGGGTGGCTATTTTCTCCTACAGACCATAGTGAGCATCACCCAAAAAAAAAGCGTCAGTCTTTGGTCACACAGCTGGCAACTGAAGTAACACCCAGCCCCCAGAGAGTGTTTCCAAGTTTACTGTTTTTTTCCTTTCAAACTATAAGCAAATTCAATAGACAAATTACAGCAGAATGCCACTAGCCCCTTAGCCAGCCTGTAAAGGGTTCTGCAGCATTTTCGTGCTGTTTTGGCAACCAGGGCAGAGAGAATATACCAGGTGGCCCCTTTTCTTTTCATGAGATGAATACCAGAGCCTTGTTTTCAAGGCCACCGAACTCCAGCAAGTCCTGCTCTCAGGGCTAGTTGGACTCGCAGCCCACCGCTGGCTTTTGCACAGCAGAAGGTTTATCCCCAAGGTTTCCTTGCGGAAGGAGCTTTATCATATTTTCATAGGAGTGAGGAGGCAGCATCACATGCTCTTGCTTTATCCACAGTGCTTACATGTAGTTTAAAATGCGTTACCAGGTCTATGCACTTTGCCAGAAATCTTGGCACCAACATGGAGGTAAAGCGCGAACCCACTGCCTCTTGCATCAAGTGTAAGCGACCAGTTGTGAATTAAATGTAAAAGGAACATGTTAGCAGCAGCACTGAGACTGCCGGTGACATTTGTCACTGAGATGACAGAGACAGAGCTTCTCCAGATCCTTCCACAGGATTTTCTAATGATAAGTGGAGGCATTAGCAGAGGGTGCCTTGTAGATGGTTCTGCTTACAGTAGTGGTTGTGATCGTAAGGCACAATGTTCCTCGGCTGGGAGGAAGGCTATTTCCAGCAGGGGAAAAAGCAAAGACAAGGCACTTTCAGGCCATCAAAGTCCTTCCCTTCAAAGCTGCTTCTGCTTGGGAGTGAAGGGACACGTTACAGGAGCCTGGGCTCCGGACCTGCCTGCTCTGAGAGGGAGGTCGGGCTGAGTGAACCGAGAGGAATGGATTTAAAGTGAATTGGTTAACCTGTGTTAAACTGCTTCAATTCAGAGTACGCGGTCTTCACTCTGCTTTAAGATATAATTAAGACAAAGTAAACTACAGTAAAGTGAGACTGTTTGAAATCCAAGTTCACACGAGGGTTTAACACAAGTTAAACAATCTGCTTCTAAAAAGTTAATTCAGATCAGCTTTCCTGCATATCGTCATGTAGCCAGAAGTCCTCCAAAGAGCAAACACCGGACAGTCAACAGCCAGTCCCTGCCCAGCTAATGCCTGGATCCAGCCCTGGGCACCTGCTCTTCAATCTGCAGAACACACCACAGCTCTGGATGTGTCACGGGCTGCTGAAGGGCAGGTACCCATCCTGGACCTCCCCTCTCACCAGCTCCTTCCCATGCCTCCCATGAGGTGAACGTCACTGCATTTATTTGGTTTCGTTACTCAACTGAAGCTGCAGGCCAGCGCCAACATGGTGCCTGGAAGCAGCACCACTGTGGGCGGGCAAGGCTGGGCTGCGGGGGGAAGTGCTCGCCCCCCAGCTCTGCACCGGCTCAGGTACACGTACCCACCGCACAGCTACACCGGAGACACACCAACACCAGTACACGGGCGGGAAGAGAGCCGCCACCACAGGACTGGCCTCCACCAGCCAGCAGAGATGCTCCAGACCTCAAAAGCCTTAATGAGGCACCACCACAAATTTGTTGATGGCTTCTGTACAAGTCAGCGTGACCCAGCTGCACGCCTACAGTATCCCAAGCCACAGCTATAATTAAAAATGAACACAAAGCCAAAGACCTTAACAAGCCCAAAGGCTGCCTGTTGCTGTGTCCTAATGGCAGCACATTTGCTGTGTCACATTTGATGCTACTAGAAGATGAGACTCCTCATTGCTTTGAGTCCCACAGCAGCCAGCATTACACACGATAACCATGTTTTTATCAAATAAATCAAAGCCTGCTGCTCACGCCTCATGAACCCTTGCAAAATACCTCCCAGGTAGGAGATTTAAAAGCCTGAGGCGCTTTTGAAGGCAAAGACATGGAAAACAGCTCCACTGATGAGGGTTCATTCAAGCGTCACACTTATCATTTAAATGTAGTAAAAACGCATAAGTGCCAGCCACAACCAGCTCTAGCAGCAGTCACTGTGATCCAAAAATAAAAAAATCTCTTAAAAGGAGACACAGGAGGAATGTGTACAAAGGATCTGATCTCACTCGCTCTAAATTATCAGCTGACACAGTTCCACAGCCCCAACTGGATGAACAATGGAGCAAGAATGTCAGCATCTATTAAAAGAAAGGTATAAAATAAAAGATAGAAGAGGATTAAAGTCAAAGTGCACACAATCCCATTTCATCATAAGAACTGGAAATAGATTTATACAACCATTATACGACCAGTTGCCTGCCTTTGCTTTGAGGAGCTGCCTGGGTTTGGTAATCCATTCACATCGAACTGGAGTAACTCCTAGACAGAGGAAAAGGATCCTATATCGCACATCTACATAACCCAAATACTGTCGGTAACTTGAGGTATTCCTGCATAAGGCCCACTATAAGGGCCTAATAGACAGGACTGCCTGTGTTTTTATATTTATTTATGTTTATTATATTTATTTCTGCCCACTGATGTTTATCCTCACCACGCAGCGGTGTTCCCTTCCAGTGGGAAATCCCTGTGTGTGCACTACCAGGCAGAAGAGGGATTTAACTCCCACCCTGAAGCTCCAAAACCTCCAATCCAGCCATGCTGCAACTTTTGCAGCTTAACAGAAACCAAAGAGGAAATAACTGTGTACCGAGTAAGTCAGGAATGAAAACCAACTTCTCCAAAGTAAGTTGTTCTTGGTCTGTGAGGATGTATGAGGTCTCCTCCTAACTTTACAGAGCGTGCCTGCTGCAGAAGAGCTCCATCCAGGAAACAGCCTAGCTTGCAGAAGATACAGATTTAGGGGTATGGGAGTTTCTTAGTATCTCTCAACCCAGTCCCACACACAGACATAGCTTTGCTTGAAGGCTTTGGAGTAGTTCCCTCAGCATCAGCGTGGCCAGTCTGATCACATCCACTCAAGAAGCCACATTAAGTTTGCACAGGATCCAGCCTGTTCGATCAGCTGTACATTTCAGTACAGAAAACTAAAGACTTGCATTCCTGGCCAGTCTCCCGGGTGAAGTTCTCAGGACAGCTCTACAGAAGAAGTCCCTCTGGGCCTTTGAAGAGCCATCTTGTCTACAAATAGTCCATGAGAAACATCTTCAAATTTAAAAATAGCATGAAAGACACTGAGATCTCAAATAGCACAGCAGAGAGTTTCACAATCTTTTTCCGTGACCAAACCTGTAGCACCCTCCCACAGCCGCTGCCCACAGAGCCCTTCCACCAGCCGAGGGTCCCGCTCCGGCAGCGTCCTGCCATCGCACACCACCAGCACTGTGCTTGGGCCAAAACAAGATGCCCAACTCAGCTGCAGCCGTGATGTGTCAAGGTCCAGGTGACCCCTTTGTGCACGACACAGGGCACAGTGGGTACTCTCTAGTCACAAAAAAAACCCCAGCATCAGTCATGGCTTTAATCTGGAAAGGGCTGGAATACAAACGAGGCAGAGGAAAACAGAGAAGAAAAAGCCAAGATAACTCACTTTTAAATTTGGTAAATAACAAAAATGTTTCTTCCAATCCAAAAGAAGAAAATGTCTTGTAACAACAGGTTTGTTTTTACTATAAATAAAGATGAGAGTTTTAGGTTTCTTTGAAATTGAAGTTTGAGTTATTCCTTCCAACAGGATGATCATGTTCTATAAGAGGCATTTATAGTCATAAACGTCATACTATGTAAGACCACTCGTTACCAAGCAGGTAAAATCATCCCCAGTACTATTTAACTCTTTTGGGCTGCTGTTAAAGCTGTGTCCGAACACCCCAGGAGGCAGTGAGGAAGCAATTTTATTAGACTTTAAACAGCTGCAAACTCCTACAGCAGGACTTCAGATACCCATGAAAACCAATCCCAGGCTCAAAAGAAGGAAGGAAAAAAATAATCTTAATACATTTCTCCTGATATGATCTTTGAGAACAAGGGCTTAGCTGCAACACCTCCAAGTAAACTGTGTTTGAGGGGAAGTCAACGGTGGCTGTAGGCTACTGTGTACGCAACACCAGCAAAAGCACTGAAAAAAAAGTGTCAGGCAGGTTATATTTCATCAGTGCTTATTGGGAGCTTGCTGACAATACACAGATGTCTGCTGAAGGACTGTTTTCTCTACCCTTGTTAACAATTCCAGGAATAACTGAAATATAACTAATGCTCTGCTGCTACTAGAGGGGCTCCCTGGATTTTAAGAAGCATTTGATTAACCAATATAACAAAAGCTGTTGCTTTCCTTCAACCCATTAAGAACCCCTCTCTATAAAAATAGGTGGAACTGCAGTGTTAAAGCAATTACAAGTCAAAGCCACTCTACTTGCCAGAGCCAAACTCAGACAAAGCTTGTTTTCTTGGACTGTTTAGTCCAAACACAGAAACACATTCAGTTATATATATCAGAATAAACCCACAGGGTTCATCTACTACATCACATCTTAGTGGCAAAAATAGCCTCATGGGATCGACACCTACTGAAACAGAAAATAGGAAGGATTTGTTTATTAAGGCTTATTCTAAAACTTGCTATTAGGGCTTTGAACGCAGGTGCCCTCCAACCTGCCCCACACTTGCCTGGTTCCCAGAGAGACCGGCTCAGCCACCGAACAAGCACAGATTTGGTCTCAGGCACAGTATTAAAAATCCTGCGCTTGACGTGCCACGTTCCTCAAGATCAGCAAGGCATTCAGCAACGCTGCTTTCACCTGGAGGCAGACTCCTCTAACAACTCCAGAAAAAGGCAGGAGAAACCCTATCATGAGCCATCACCACGTGAGACATCCCTAGAGGAGGGCAATGCTGTCCCCCTGAGTGTTCTCTTCACTGCATTTCAGAGCTGGATCTGTACAAATGCAGTACAAAACCCACATCCTGTACAATTAGCTGGTTATTCTACTGAACATGTGTAAGGTACATCTCAGAAGAGTATCATAAGATATACACAGTCTAGGGAAAATACAAGAATGTTTGAGAGCATGCAGTTAGGAGGACTAACAGGCCAAGACTTCTTTACTATCAGAATTATCTAACATAGCACAGTACTTTATCATAAAATAATTACACTTTGCAAAAAGTAAAAATATGTTTATGGAACAAAGAAAGATTGATTAATCAAAGCAACACTGAGAGCTCCACTCAATCTTATTTCTACATGCTTTTAAAATATAATTTGCCTAAATAGATAAGTCCATTTAAAAAACCCCACAACTTTCCATTTAAAGAAAAAAAACCAAAACAAACCCAAACCAAAACGCAACACCCTGGTAAATCAATGAGGGTAAGATTTACAAGACAGTCTTTTTAGTGCCAAAACATGCATAGCTGAGTCTAACTGCTATTGAAACCAGCAGCACTGGCTCCTGACGTGGTGCCATGGACCAGCTCAACAACATCACTGATTCCCTGCTCCTGGAGAGGGGCACCTGTCCCTCCCTCCATCGCTGGCCCAGACCCCGCACCCCACACACAGCTGCCTGCTGCAGGCATCTCTATCGAGGCTGTTCGTCACTGCACAATTTTCTGAGCCCCCCTCACTGGGGAATGCTTCCATCTACTGAACTTTCCATCTGACACCAAGCCAGAGGAGAGGTTTGCCCCCATGCTGCATCAGAAAGTTGCTCATTAACCTGGAAGGTCACAGGCATGTCTGACAAACAGCAATCTGCGTTTCCCAGAAAAGAGAGGGGAGGGGATGTTTATTTTAGTTGTACTTCTGTGAATTTGCTTCCAGATAAGAATGAAGTAATTAAGACATGGGGGAAAGAGGAAATCCATCTTGACCTGCCAGAACAGATCAGAAGAGTGGAGCAATTACAAAAACTAACATACTTCTGCAAGGCTGTGCTTAACTTCAACAGGTCCAACCCGATGAAGGGACCCAAACCATCAATTAGGAGTTCGGGTCTGACCCATCTGTCAGGGCAGAGGTTTATTTACAAAGCAGGCAAGCAACACTACAGCTTCCTAAACAACTAGCTTTTAATGAGCAGCTGCCTGCGTCAGACCCCAGTTGTGCCTTTGGGCAACATGCATCCACACTATGGGAGCATCCTTGCAGCCGTTCAGGAGACCCAAAAGGATGTTAGCTGATGTCTCTTTCCCGATTGCTCTGACAGCACAGCACAGTCATGTGCTGATGCCCTTCAGATATTGACTTACCAACTCACGAGATTTCTCTGTGTTGGCAGACAATCCCAAAGCAGATGCCATTTCCCCATGTTTCAGGCACGCAATTTCCCTGTAGGCTTCCTCAGGACAACCAGCTTCATTGTTCCAACAGGGATTCATGGCAGTCAGTCCAGGGTTTGGGTTGCAGACACTGCAGATTTCACCACGGTGAAAACAACTAAAGATTTTCAGCCTTCATTTTCCCTACCAATAGCTTTTAAGAACACTTTTAACAGTATTTTCTATTTTGAATAACATAAGCAGGCAAGTATTTGCCTTTTTCATAAGCAGGGAAGAGCGATCTTGAGCTACCCAGATAACAAACCACTTTCACCAGTTTGTGGTTGGTCTGAAATCAGCACACTAGATGCCTTTGTCAATCTGTATCTTCTCCCAAACAGGTTACTGAAGTGTCTGCAGAGAGAAAGTCCAGGACAATTTAAAAGCTGGCGTCCCCAGAGTCGGAGGGAAGGTGAGGGGGAGAAGACAAGCACCAAACCCTGGGGATTTCTCCCGCACCCTGGGGTTTGTCCCACTTGCACAGTGCAAAGCTCCTTGGGGTAAATCAGCCATCGCATTTCCCCTGCCTGCCTTCCCAAATGGCGTGTTTCAATACACCCCTCACAAAGTCGCATCCTAAAGATACACCATGGACACATTGCTTCATCTCTTCAGCAAATTTCATCCTGAGTCTGGTGTGTTTCTCATCACTGCTCATGGCAGCAAAGAGCAATACTGGATAAATTAATTTGTAATTGGAAGAGTGACTCAGAGATGAACAGAGGCATTTAGTCCTGGGAGGATAAACATTAATAACTTTGGCTTCCAGGAGGAAAGTATGTCAGAAAATTATAATTAGGAGAAAAATGTGCAAGAGGGGGAGAGCCATGTTCACATACTTAAACAGCCAAGATGAACACTAAAGTGGTGTTAACTTTCTCCCAGTTTATTAAAAATGGATAGGAACACGAGACTCCTGACCCTGCACATCAGTGTATCTATCTCCCATACACTTGTAGCAGGGAAGAGGGGAATCTCCTTTGCCCCAAGAGCCCCCTCACAGCTGGGACCACTGCCCCAGCGAGCCCAGCAGCTGCCCCATTCCCCTGCCCGGAGGCAGTGAGAACACAGAGGAATCCATCACCTGGCATTTCTTCCCACCACCCATGGTCCAGCTCACCACCAGTGCAACACCACCCCTTGGCTCACTCACATACACCGAGGTATGTGGGGATGCAATCGCTTTGCTATTTGAACAAAAGCTAATGAACTTGGGATAGCCGAATTCCCAGTACCACTGCTGTTCTGAGGTGATGCTAAATTACTTCAGAAGAGAAAACCATCAGGCTCCAGGTTCTTCAAGGCTCTCAAACAATGCAAGTGGCTCTTCATTTTAAATACTCAATTCCTTAGCTTTGCAATGAGAAAGTTGCCATTGTGCAAGTTTTTATAACACATACCAAAGGCTGTTTTAATTTTAAAATATATTTTTAAATATTATTTTTCTCTGTGGGAAGTGTCTCCTTGTGGCTGGGGGTGGGAGACTGTGGTTTTACCCCATTAGATATATTTAGGCATTTATTTGGAGTTCTTTTCTTCCAGCCCCATATCTAAAAGCATCAAATTACCACTCTTGAGAGAGAAACTGAGGAACAGCTGTGGTAACAGACATTAGGAAGCCAGTTTTAGAGTACACTAGTGACTTTAATTACTTCAAATACTAGAAAACTAACCAGACAGTCTTCGAAGTGGCAGTGAAAGCACCAGCCAACCTACAACAACCTGAATGTATCGAGGAAGCTTGGGACAGGCAAAATTCACTAAACAGTAGCTGAATGAAGGAAACTCATTTATACATGCCCTTTAGTTTAAGTGTGAAGATCCCACTGATTACACCTGCTTACATTCTGAAGCACATGCGAACATTTCCACTACCCAAATTCCAGCCTGTGCTCCATCCTCATACTGGATATTGCAGTACTGTTTTATACTGGTTTATTTCCAGACTGAAATACTGAATCTGCAACACTCATGAGAAAAGTACCTGGAGACTTCCATCCCCTCCCAAAAGACAAGAAAAGGAGGCTACACGTAGCAAAAAATAGAAATTCTTACGCGTTGACAAGAAATTGCCATGAAATTCAGAGTATCTCAGCCTATGACAGCCCTTCAGTTGTGGGTCTAAATACAGCACACAGACACCCATCCGTTACCAAGACAGACTGATGACCTTTCCCAGACTTCAGAATTAAAATATAAATATACAGCAGACTAACAAGTACCACCAGTATAATACAGAAGAGCAATCTGGCCACATACTGCACTATCACGGGAACACTTGCACTGCAGGAAGCACGTAGAAAAGCAAAGCTTGCCAGACCCCAAAAGTTACCTGCAGAGGCAGGAATGCCCCTCACTGCCATCCTTTGAAACACTACTGCTTCACTCTGCAGCTTTTTGCTTCTTCCCCTTGTGCAAGTGTATGTGTGTATATATATAACACACACGTCTCACATGGCAATAAAAGCCTGCAGAGTCCCAACAGTACAAGAACAGTTTTCTTAAATCACGCTGAACGGCATCAATCTGGCTCAATGAGAATCAACCCAGCACATCAGCACAAAATCACAAAATCTGGCAGGCTCCTCGTGGAGCACCGGGTCCTCACACCCATCACCTGAGGGGAACTGCTCCAGTTTCTGCACCAGGCACAGGGCTATTCTGGTTTGCAAATGGAAACCGTTTCTGCAGCACTACAGGATTTCTGATGTGTGCCTGCATATTTGCTTCAGTAGTGGTCCCTTAAACACTGCAGCAAAATCACACTGACTCAGGACACTCATGATGGCCAGGTGGGACGCAGAGTGCCAAGCTGTGAAGTTGCGTGTCAAGTACTTTACCCATTAGATATATGGCTGATAAGATGTTTGGGTTTTGCTGGTTTTTTAAATATATACAAAATTTCCAGAAACATATTTCACAGCTCTTCCCATTCACACCAAATATGCCATTTCTTTTACTTTCCCTGAAGATGATGAAATTTTTTGTTACTGTTTGACAAATGAACAAGTGCCAAGCATGGCCCTTGGTGGAGTAAACACCTCCTGACTTCAAAGGAAGATCTGTTTTTAAGGGCAGTGTTCTCGGAAACTGCTATAGTCGGTTCTGCCAGCTATCTTCATGCATCAAAGCAAAAGGTACATTAGCTAATAAATATAGAGCAAATTATTAACTTGAAGGAAGCTAGGCAGTGGTGGTGGGGGACTCTCCAGAGCACACTTTGAGCAAGCGAACTCTACATGATTCCTGATGGGTCTCTGGTGCACAGGGTCAGACCCATTTCACTGACCCCCTGCTTCCGCAAGCGTTGCAACTCTTCAGCCTCGGGTTGAGAAGTCCCTGTAATCTCAGCCCTCCTTAAAAGCAAAATGTAAAGTGCTTCTGGTTTGTGCTGATCCAGAGAAGAGCTTTGAAATGCAACTTCATCACAACCGAAAACCTCAAGCAAGAAGACACCCAGGCGTTCCCAACTGTTTTGGGGAATTCACAGTGATTGAGCCAGTGACGGTTCTGCAGCATGGGGCTTAAAGATCACTTCTGCATTGCTTGTACCAGAGGTGCAAAACATCTGCCCTTGCATACAGTTTCCTTCTGCTGAAAGGAGCATGTATACACTCCTACGTGTATTTGCTGTACACAACCAATACCTCTTTCTCAGTACTTGAAAATCCATTTACAGTTCTATCCCTCTCCCCACCCTGTAAGATTTTCTCACTGCATTACAATCTCAGCTTCATCTGCTTCAAAAAACCATGAGGCTGACCTTTCCTGGACCCGCTTTTAGAACTTTTCTGTATCTATTTATTGTTTTTTTCTCTGAGGAACTCCCTTGTGTCCACCCACTCACAGTTACAGCTGGGCACAGCAAGGAATTTAAGACCTCGGCTAACAGAGGGGTATGATGGCAAATTACACTCTGCGAAAACAAAGCGTAACTTCAGGTGACAGTATCAGCTCAGCTGCTATTAATTTGTGTATCAGCTTTTCCAAAGATGCATTACTGTTTATGCTGGAGGATTACTGAATAAAGCATGCACGTAATGCTGAGGCTAGGGAAACATCAAACATCTACAGAAACCATCTGCTCACAATGTGGGATGGGTAAGGAATGATGATGGAATTAGAGCGCTACATACATACAGGTTTCACAAAGGAAAAACACACTCACGACCTTCACCATCCCTCTCCAGACACTTTCCAGTGCAGGGAAGGTTTGGCGAGGTGAAGCATGGCCCCTCGTGCTGCAGGAGTCCACAGGCACCTGCAGGGATGGCAAAGGGCAGCGTGGCCATTCACACGCCTGGGGTGACAGGGGACGGTCAGAATGGGGAGGAGCAGGGGACAATGCAAGCTTTGCTATAATATTAATAGCTATATAGGAGAACTGAAAATTAATTAAACTTAAATCTGTTTCCTGTGTTGTCCATTTTATGGCAAACAGTGACAACAATACGTGGTTTCTTGACATACCACTTCCTTGTTCACACACACCACCAAGGCTACTCATTAGCTTTTTTTCCCAATACAGTAAAAAAAAGCACATTCTCTGCCACATATGACAATCGCGTACCATAGCACCATCATGATATTTCATTATTAAATAAAAGTGCAAAATTAAAATGATGACTAAATGAGAATTTCACCAGTTTGGGTGTATCCAGGCAGGAGGAAGTCAGGAGGCAAGGGACTGGTGTGCAGAGCTGGATGAGACTTTCACTCAGAAACCTGGAGCACCACACATGCACTAAAGTCCATCTTCCATCCTGCAGGTGTCCTAAGGTACCACAGACACACCCACCTTCACTCATTCTGCCCTTGTTTGCTTTACACATCTTAAGAACCGAGATCTGGAGAGACCTCCTACTTTCTTTGAAAGGCACAACTAGACAGGACACTGTTTTATTGCTCTGGCACAAAGGGAATGTTTTTGAGTTTCTTATTTGTGAGAATAAGAGGCTGGCATTGTTGTAATACAGAGCACCCACCTAGCCAACCCCACCCAACACCTGTGTCCCAGCAGAACTCAGGTAGGGTCAATGAGAAGTTAATCCAACGACTTTGCTTATGTATACATACCCTTTTGTGGCTTTTTGTTGGCATCCCTCAGTATCTGCAGTCAGATTGTGACATGCAAAGCAGCCGCTCCCAACTGTGTCACCTCCACGTGGTGGCAGAACCAACACAGTTCAGCCCAAGAGGCACTGTGTCGACCCCCAGGCCACCGGGACAGCTCAGACCTGGCCACAAGCTCCGTATGGAAGCTCAGAGGAAAGAGCTCACCTCACGTGTGAGTTGGGCTCAGAGACAACTCAGGCTCTCTCAAAGAGAGCTCAAGCTTCAAAGCTCATTGAGCAAGACTACAGAAGTCTTGAAATCACTCTATGTTTCTCTTTAAAGAGATCTAGTTTCTGCCAGAAGTTTCTCACACCAAACCAAACCACCTTCATTCGACTCCCTCTGCTCCTCCGCTTCTCTGGCTTTCGGAGAGTTATTTGGAACAAATTCCACTAAACACACACTTTCCAAGCCATTTCCAAGGTCGGTTTTTCCCTTCTCACCTTCTATATTGCCTTTGCAAACACCCATGTATCTTTCCAAAACATACCTTGAACAGAGGATTCTTTTTTTTTTTTTCAAATACTCATTGCTTAAATTTTCTCCCCAGATTAGTTTTGTTAATTGTATATTGAACACAATTTAATGGTAAAGGGCCAAGCTTCAACTCTGACCTGGCTGTCAGAAGATGCAATTGATACAGAATTCTCCCTTTATCACACATGAAGTTGCAAGGGCAACTTCAGGCAAGTGAACAAACACATACACACTCATACAAAAAGCCGATGCACAAACACCCTGTTGTGTCACCTCACCCTCTGCCAGGCATGGGGAAGAGGGTTTGGGGCTTGTTCCCCCGCTGGTCACGCGGTGCCTGCAGGCAGGTGAAAGCCTGCCAGCACACGCACTCAGAAAAGCAAACAGGTGAATGAACAACAAACCTGCATGTTTCAGAGGTCTCCCTGTATGAGCGGTTGGACTGTGGCCTGAGATCCCACCGGAATGCAGAGTTGACATCCTGGAGGAGAAGTAGCAGCAGAAGCCACAATTGCAAGGGAAGGCATTGCACAGGACTGGGATGGAAGACAGCTTGCGAAAGCTGTCTCCTTCCTTTTCCAGTGGAGACAGTGTAAGGGTGCTGTGTTTGCAACCCTCTAGCACAGCCCCTGAAGGAAGTCCTCTATACCCAACTCCAGAATCGCAGACAAGTTGTGCGTGACATGAGCTGTGTTACCAACTCCAGGAGGCAGCAGATGTCCCTCTGTTATCGGGATGACCAGTCCCAGTCTGGTCTATTGAACCCATTTTCCATACCTTTCCCAAGACAAGGCTGCTAAGCAGCCCGTTGAGTTTAGGTCAAAAAGAGAAGTGATTTGCTTACAGAGCCGAGAGGGCCACTTACCAGTTTTCTTTCACCTGCATTTGTAAAACAGGCTAGAAAAATAGCACATCCTCTTCCTTCCAAGTTCTGTTTTCAAAAAGGAGTCCTGATGTGTGGCTCCTTCTCACCTGGAGTGAGGCATAACGCCAGCTGGGTCACAGTTCCCTCCCAGCATCTCCCATTAGCTCCAGGCGATACCATGCTGAACATGGGGACTACAGCAGCTCCCTTCTCAGGACTCCAGCTAATATGTCCACACCCCGACAAGTTCCTTCCCACTTTCATCTCACCTGCAAGTGCACCAGGGCATTGTTTCTGGAGCATTTGCTAAGATCTAAGATCTTCATGGCCATGCATACCAACTACCTGATCCAAAATGAAGCCCAACACTTCTGCACTGTGCCTTGTTCCATCACCTGAAGCAAGTGAACACGTTTCCCTGCCAGGCTGGTACAATTCACGAGGGAAAACAAACATCCACAGTGCCAGGCAAAAGCGTCAGACTCCACGGTACACAACAGAGAAGAATAAGTCGTCTTGCCTGTACCCACAGCTTTAGTTGGGTGCACAGAAAACAAAAGGAATACATGACTGGGGAGGCTTGTGTTTCTCTCCAGGGAGTGCCAGTATGTATTTTTTTTAATCGTTGCTACTGATATACTCGTGTCACATCTAGTTCCCACTCAGCCACTCTATTCTTCTTGGGGAGGTGACTCAGGTGCACATAAATTTGAGTTTCTGGGGTGTGTTGACTCAGGTGCACATAAATTTGAGCTTCTGGGACTTCTCCCTTTGTTTTCTTCAGCGAAAGCAAAAAACCCCAAACCACACAGACAGTTTTGTCAGCCCAGACAATGAAAGCTCTCCTTCAAAGACAATGAAGTCCAATGTTCCTCTGCCAGTAAAATAGTGTCATTGCTTTTATATTGCCCAAATATTTCTTCATCCAACCATGGGCCCCTGCCAGCTGGACTGACCTCACCTCCGCTGGGCTCTGGTCCTACCAGACAACCTCCCTGCACCCATGCCCCTGCTCTCCAGTACACCTAAAGGCAAAGAGGAAGAAATGGTTTCCAGCTGAAGTGCCAGATCAAGACCAATCTTTGCTGTGTTGCATGTTAATACATTTTGCATGTTAATACATTTAAGACTGGAGTCTTTTGTAAGATGGGTATATTCACAGTGTGGAGAAAATTCCTTTCACTTCCTGATATCTTAACATCATGAATCAGTTTCTACTGCCCTGTCTAAATAAATTACAATATTTTATTATCATAAGTCTTAATAAAGGTTGAGATTTCCTTGAGAAACTGACTCTGGTTTTTAAATTCTAGGTCTTTAAAGCTATTTTTTAAATCTGGATCAGATAGGTTTTCAAAATGTCAGGCAAGGACCGATACGTGCTCCCAAGAGCTCACATTTAGAAATAAGATACCTTGACAGTGTTTATCAGCCAGTCTACTGTCATACTAAAATACACTTTTTGCCAATCAGCACAGCTGCAGAAATAGCTGGAATACTGGATAATGCAGAGTTTGAACCTGAAGTCAAGACAATTCAGGGGTGATGTCTCTGAAATCAAGGTAGAGTTCCCATCACCTTCCAGTATTTCCCTTTCACTCCCTTTCACTTCCTCTTCCCTTTCAGTACTTCAAAGACTGTAGCTTCTGCGAGTGCTACAGATTAGTTTTTTCTGCAGGGAGATGTTATGAAGTTACAGCTGAGGAAGAGTATTTCTAAGCAATATTCAAAACAAGAAATAACACCCCAATCAAGACGAGAGATCTTTCCTACATCAAAACCTAAAATAATCCCTTCCTTCTCCTCCTCTCCAGACTTGCTGACCTTCCTCAACACCCTTCCCATATCATTACGTAGCATCTTTCCCAGTACTCAGCCCTTCAGTGGCTAACTGGAAAGGGCAGTGTTGCCCTCTTCCCACTTTCCACATGGAGAGAAAGCTGTTCAGGCTTTGGAAATGGTTACAGACAGCAGGAGGGATAAGGCTTTTCTTACAGCCTAGCTATTAAATATCAGACTTGTCATCACTTGCAATTTACATTAGATTTGGAACTATGCAGCCAAAAAGAGCAAAAAAAAGGAGGGTTAACACTGGCCTATTTTAAGCTCCGTCATAATTCCTGTAAAACTGTTTAGACTGTAAATGAATCACACGTTGGATCTAGCTAAAACTGTTCACATAATGTTTGAAATTCCATGTCCAGTGCAACACCACTGCCCGTAAGTAACTGAGGGCTCTGCAAGACCCTGGGGAGCCTGTCTGACATTTTATTTTCCTGCAGGAGCACTGCAGGGCTGGTCTGGGGGACACCCAGGTGAGCAGCAGGCAGGCTGTGCTTGCTCCAGGCAGCAAGGTACCATCCATCCATCACATGGCCAAGCCCATGAAGGGGGCTGGGCCGGTCACCCCAGCAGGGGAGGTGGGGAAAAAAACATTGTGAGAAACAACAAATGAGACAGCCTAGGAAAAAAGGTAGAAGCTATTAAAATCCCAACTAAACACACACTAAGAAGGCAAATTGCCATGGCAGACAAGCCCATGATCCAAGGGCCAGAGGCAGGACTCTTACAAACAAAGAGTGGATGCGGAGAGAGGTTTGCTGTGGCTCTGCCAAATCACCTCTGCTTGGTTCTCCTCTGTAAGCTCTCTCCTTCCCTGACAGTGAAAACAAATGCTTAACCAGACATAACTGGTCACAGGCTTCATCATGCCCTTGTCCTAGTGCCCCTGAGCAGCAGTGCGAGGACCTGAAGTTTTTTACATACATATATATATATATGACATACATATTACATATATATATATGACATGGCATACAATTTGTAAACACTGACAGATCCATTCCATCCCAACAGATGGGTGCGCAGAAAGCCAGCCTCAGAGCTGGAGGAACAGCCCCACAGCAGCACTCCCACGGACACGGGAAGAGCTGTGGGCTGAAACCCATTTACACTGGTTCCACCAAGGCAAGAACGGGCCAATGACTTCACAGGATTTATTCAAAACAGGAGAAGAAAAATCTTTCTTTACAGACTTCATGAAACATCAGCACAGAAGAGGACAGGGAAGGTCTTCTCACCCACGTACAGGGATTGCAGAGCTACGACTTCCAACATGCCACTGGGGGGGGGTCCCCTCACACAGGGAAAAGCTGCCCTCCTCGATTCCGCCTGTGTTTCAGCAGGAGAAGCAGACATGCCCTCCCTCCCCACCACTCATGAAGTGTGGGAGCAACGCATCTGCTCCCCACTGATTCAGAAAGCATGCAACAGCTGAGAGACCACCTTGGTTAGCTTCCAGAGAACTGGAACTCAGCTGGCCAGCAGCTATGTGGCATTTCTGTTACCAGAGATGAGCCAGCAAGTAATTTGCCAATGACTGCAAAGGCAGACCAGCAGTGAGCTGGAAAGAGGTACCGACTTCCAGTGAGTTCTCCCATTTGTGCCTTGGAGCATCTTCCCCAAAATGTTTTTGAAACAAGGCTTCTTTTGTACCAAGCACAGCACTGTGCCGGATAAGTAAATGTTCACTAAATTTTATTTTAAGTAATTAAAAAAAAAAAAGTAAAAAGATTTAAAAGTCTTCCAAGAATCATTGAAATATGAACTGCCTCCTTCCTTTGCCAAAAATGCCACCTGAATGATTTCAGAAATCTTACGATTTGAAAGGAAGTTGCCATGGTTATTTTACAAACTATTTATAAAATCAAATATTTTGGACTAAGAGTTTACCTTATCAGTACACAGCTTTGACAGTGTTTCCATAAATCAGCCCTGCTTCAAAGATCTCCTAGGACTATGGGAGCAAGTTTTAAATTATTTTTCTCATTTCTCAATGTACCAGGTTTTCAGCTGTCACAACCCCTCTGAAGCAAACTGAACTCTGTTCAGCATTTGATCCTGACTTGTGCAATCTCTGCTTAGAAAACCTCTCCTGCGTCCCTCATACACTAGCACCCACTGAGATGAAGACAGAGATACCCACCTGCTGCAAGAGCCTGGCTCCACTGGGGGTTAATTTATTGCAGTGGCTCATGCAGATCCCATGTGGACGTACCACAATGTATTATAACTGCCTTACAGCTGGGAGAAGTGAGGCAACAAAGTCCTAAGAGCAAGTATTGCAACATGGAAGAGCTGTCAAAACACACCAGTGCTTAGACCTAACAAATCTGACAACCCTGATTTAAAAAGTGCTTTGACAGTCAAGAAAAATTCCTAAACACACTAAAAACTGATCTGCTAGCAATGCACGTTTCGGAAGCCGGGCAAAGTGACTTTCCCATGAGTATAGATGGCCTCATCTGTGCCCTGGTTTATGTGCTTCACCAAGTTTTTCTCGAACAGGAGGGGGTGGTAAGCTCCCATGGTACAGGCACGGTCGTGAAACTTCTGGTAATAGTGACAAATGTCCGTCTGGCGCTTGGAAGGGAGAAATTCATACACGTCCACTTCGTCACAGAGCGTCATCATGATCACAATGCCTAGGGAGGGAAAGAAAGCAGACATCCCCATGTCAAACCAGGGAGAACCGATTACACATTCCAGCCAGCCAGGCAGTCAGCAAGGAGCATCCAGCTCCAAGGGGAAGGGTTTCCTTTTTGAATGTTCAGACAAAAGGGGGAGAAAACATCTGGCCAGACGGGGCTGTTTTCTGAAGCCCTCTCTTGCAAAGCATATGATCCACTTGATTACAGCAGATTGTTGACAGCGACAAGCCATGCCGAAAGAACAATTTTTAAGAGCGCTACCATTCTCCGTGACCTTCGTGGAAACTTGGGTGTCTGCCAACCATGCACTACAGTTAGCTGATCCAAACACCCCATCTCAAACCTGCTCAGGTAAGCAGTGATGAGACTGTCACCTCTTCCCCACCTGCCTTTTGCGAACACAGGGGACATGAACGTGACGGTGTTTGGCAATGGCTCATCACGCCCAACATCCCCTGCCCTCAGGCTCCCTTGGCCCCACAGCAGAGCAGTGCCACCCTCCTGGGTTTTCTGACAGGCACATGAACCACTTGAGGACATCCACACCAGTGCTGGGCACAGACGTGCCAACTTTCTGGCCAGCTCAGAAGTAAGCCATAGTTACTGGCTACTTTTCTTCCAAGGGCAAGAAATAGCAAGAATAGACTAGGGAAACAGAACCCATGTATAGTTTTACAGAAAATTCATGCAGTATCTGAGACATCAGGAACCATGCATGATCAGAGGAACACAGTTTACAAGACATTAGAAGAACTCAGCTTTAAAACCACTTGTTTAACTAAGGTGCATCTTGAACACATCTTCATCCACCTTTTCAAACAACAATTTTCATTCACACTTAGTCCTTCCAGGAAACCCAGAGTTGCAAACTTGTCTGTGACCCTGAGTCTGACGAGGTGACTTGTTTTACAAAGTGGGTAACTTGGCCCGAAGTTAAGCCACAGAGGTATTTGCTGTCTGCCGTGGCCCAGTGACCACCTTCAAATCCCCCACTCCAGTGAACAATAACTTCGCTGCTGAAGTCATTGACCATGGCGTTATGCAGTTGTTCTGCACATACCCAGCAATGAGGTATTAGGTGCTGGGCAATAGCAAGGCTGCAGAAAAAAAACAGACATTTGACTGGCAAAAAAAAGAAGTGACTCTTTACCCAGAGGAAGAAGGGTGCCTGCGCCCCAGCAGCAAGGGGAGCAGAGATGGGAGCAGAGGAGGGGCTGAAGCACAGCAGTTGGACATCCATGTGGCAAATGAGACCATACGTCTACGCTGTTATTTAAAATACTCATGAACTTCCTGAGAAGTTCACTCCTTTTTATTCAGCTAGTCATGAGATCTGCCCTCCAATAAGGAAAAGCTTTGCAACAGCAGAATGTAAAACGAGCCCCTTCACCAAGAGGCTGGATTTAGCATGCTAACAAACAAGACGTTAGCGTGCTGAATAAGGGGGAATATCACTGAACTTTTCAGGGCAACTATTCAGTCTGACCACCCCCAGCCCCCCAGTAAGTTTTTAGCTACATATATTTTTCCACATAGATATATATTTCCATATTTATATATGGAAAGTATAAACACAGAAGCAGTAACCAGATTTATTTGCCTGACAAGATCTGAGCCCACCGGCGCCGTATCCTTCCTTTCATACCCCGTGGGAACTGCTCTGGTGCTAGAAGCTTGAAATCCTTGAGACCATCTCAATGTTGCAATCTGTTCTCCCGTTTCCACATGGAACTGGGCCACGCTCATAACTGAAGCTTCAGAGGGGTGCTGCAACCACTTACTTTAACACAACTGAGCTGCTACTTTAAAGACAGGAAGCTTAAATTTTGGCACAAGACAAACACTGTAAGAGCAACTCTGATAAGCACCATAAATCTGTAGTTGTCTTTAAAAAAAGGCATCCTGGACAGTTCCTGCCTGCAAACTGAAGGAGATTTTTAGAGAGCAATTATCTTACCAAGCATTCCTGACGATGGTGGATTAGGCTGAATATGCTCCAGGGAATTCTCCTGCAGAATATCCCAGAGTTGCCACTGCATTTTTGGATTCAGGATATAGAAGGGCTGCTCTGGATGTATACTACGATACACCTTATAGCTTTCAAAGAAGTTGTAGTCTGGTTTTCTATACCACTGCAAAACAGAAAAAAAGAAGTCAGACTCTCTATTTCTAGCCCACTCTTTCCCATAACCAACAGGAAACGAGGATGAGTGAATCTGCTGCTGCCAGGGAGAAAAGTTCCTGCTATACCTACATACACTCACCCTCTGTCTCTCACCACCTTATCTGCCCCTCGAGTCACTGCGGTGGCTTGACTCAGTGAACAGAGCAGGGAAACCCTAAATCTCAGTGAAGGACCATTAAATGAGATCAGTATCTTGTACAATTTCATTCTGCACCCTCCAACAGCAGATGATGTTGAGAACTCTGCCTTAAATGTTACAGACCGGGACCTCTCTCCACGCTGGAGTACATCCTGTTCTGCAGGCAAGTGTCCCCAGCACAGCCTCCTAAACATGCCTGAGCTGATTTGCATCCTAAAGCTTCCCCTTTCAGTAAAAACACTTAGGAGGGGTTTATGCTAAAAATATCCCATCCTGTTTTTACTGACTCTTAAACCTGCTGTACATACACCCTCATGTCTCCTGGAGGCGTGAGACTACATATAGGAATAAAAAGCAGTGAGAAAATAGGAAATGCAGTCCGGAGAAAGGAATGGAAAGACCTCTCAGTTACAGACAGCGCTTAAAATAAAAGTGAAGAATGGACCATTCACTCCTACCTGCTTCCACCCTGAGCCTCCAAAGCTCATCACTTATCAAATAGCATCCTTTTGTACTCAAAATGAAAGGTGAATGCTACAGCGACTGCAACACCCACAAGTGAAAGTCTACCTGACACAGGGAGGAAATACTTGCTCGGGTCTTGAAATATCCAAGCATCAACCATCAGCAAATCTTACAGCAACTGTCAGCAAGAGATCATCCTCCAATGAGATGACAACTGCTGCAGCCAGTAGTGACCTCTTCCCTGCAGCACCAGCCCACGGCAAAGTAAAGGTGGTGACCCATTATGCGTGGCCTGAGGCCCTTCACGGGGACTGGGAACAGGCAGGTGTTCCCCTCAGAGCACCCAGGCGAAGGATGCTCTCAGAAGTGCATACGGATATATCCATGGTAATGAAGAGGTCAACAAGAACCGCCTTAAAATGAGTGATTGCCCACATTAGGAGGAAGTAGGTTAACAGGTTCACTTCAAAGCACATGAATCTGATTTTATTTACACAAAACTCAGCCTTACCTCATGGATTTCCGCATGATATGGTGCTGGATCCCAGACAATTAAGATTCCAGTGTTATATAGCGCTTCCCTCAGGAACTGCTGCTCCTCCACAGTTACAAGCTTGAATAACAACAAACACAACAACACACAGCATGCGGTCAGAATTAGCAGGGCAGTAAAACCCACCTGAACACAGCCACCCCAGTGCTGGTTATTGAGCATGCCCTGATGCACACAGGTAAGGACATGACCCCCAGTCACGCCCTCCCAACACCCCTCCAGTCCTACACAGCTGCGCAGGATTTAGTGGAGAGTCACAAGAAAAACTGCCATTATGCTGCCTCTATCCATCTTCAATAATGACACAAGGACAGGACCCGCAGAGTGACCCAGCTTGCATGATGGATCCATCGCTACAACCACCCGAAGCAAGTGGGAACACCAGTTGCTGCCACCACTCGCCAGGACAGTCCAGGAAGACTCTAATGCAAACACACCCCTGGCTTTACCAAGAGCCTTCATTTGAAGCAAAAAAAAAAAAAAAAAAGTTTGCACCTGGGTGGTTCCTCCTGAGCAGCATAATTTCAGGCAGAGACAGGGCTCAGCACTGGGCCAGAGTGCTGTAAGAGAACTGGTGCCAGAGACAAGAGCCCGTGGCAGCTCTGGCTGGCCCTCACACTGATCCCCCCCTTGCCTCTCCAGAGCAGGGGATGCACTCGGCCAAGAGCAGTTTGAATCTTGCGAGAGCAGCAATGAGAAGCAAAGCACCCCAACAGCAAAGCACACAAGACAGCATGAGTGGACAGAGACTGCTCCACCAAGGCTTTCCCAAACCAATGAAACCAGGTGGTTCAAACAGAGAAGTTGTTCTCTCCAGTCTAGACACAACTGTCACAGCTCGTGACACCCGAGGGCAACCCAGGTCTGTGTCAAAAAGCAAACAGCCAGAATCAAGTGAGACAGGGACTGATCTCCTACCCTCCCCACCCAAATGCATAACCTGTACAGACACAGCTTGTAACTGTCTGTCTGCTGAAGAAAATCACCATCATAAAAATCAGCTCCCATTTCTCCTGATTTTCTCCAGGGATCTAATTAAGAGCTACCAATTTATCCCTGAGTGTTCCAGCTGCCCAGCAGCAGGCTGCCTGCCTGGCTGTCCCCACAACCAGAGCACGAGGATTCTCAGGCCAGCCCAGATGCAAATTATTCCAAAAGCAAAAAGGGTTTCCTCACATCTGTTCTTAACTCCGCAGGATTAGGCTTTGGCCTTGACCACGTGTACTGCCTGGTTTCATTTCCTTACAGTAGCTATAATATCTAGGCCACTTGTGAGCTGGAGGGTGCAACACTGCAGGTGCAAACTTCTGCTTTGGGCCCGTGGACACCAGGGGCAAGGAGAGGGCAGGCAGTTGGCATCAGCCACCTCCTGAGCCAGGTACAGGCAGGATGGAGCACACAACGGGACACGAATGGGGCAAGGAACACAGGCATTTTATTTTCATTTCATTGTTTCCATTTAAAGGCTAAAAATCTTCCAGGAACTGTTCTGATGTGAAACATGTGAAAAGAGGCTTCCAGAGAGATTGAGCATCCGAGAAAGCAAAGGTCAGCCAAGCAAAGCCATGTGAGTTGGTGGAGGGACACAAACCCTCACAGAGCTGTGACAGGCACAAAAGCAAAGGGATAAGAAACCAGGAGGGGAGCACCCCCACAGCCCCAAGGTGCTTGCTGTTTCCTTTCCCGTGCCACAGAGCTGGCTCTTGGCACTACTAGTTATCTATCGATCACTTACACCTGTTTGCTGGAGGAACTTGGCTCCACAGGTATCTTTAGTGCTCTTTTGTTCTGTTTAATAGCAACTGATTCTTTTCAAGTAGTTAAATCCATTAAAATTGTTATATGACCTATTTGTCTTGCCCAGCTTTTTGATCCTAATTAGCTAACGGATCTATTGATTTCCTAGTTCATTTGTTCTTTAGTATCTTGCTAATAGAGTCCTCACCCTCCTGGTATGTTTATTGACCGTATCAAAACAAGTTCCTTCTCTCCGGTACCGCAGTCAATGCCCTGTAATCTAGACATGCTCCCCTTTCCCATCACAATCTTACTCCATTCCACCAATGTGCTATCTCCTTTCCCTTCCTCCCTGAGGACTCATTAGTGCCAATAACAGCAAACGCAGCCAAAGCAGAGAGTGCTCTCCACGGCAGCGAGAAGCCAGCCAAGAGCTGTAAACAAGGGCTGGGAGGAACAAGGTACTCTGGTCCTCAGTCAGCTCTGCGGAGAGGAGCTGTGTCCTACAGAATGACATTGGCATTCCTCCAGCACACTCTTCTACCCTTATTTTTGCAAGATGCAAGCACTTTCCTAGGGTAAATCGACGCCTTGCATAAGACTGCAGGAAAAGATGTCTTTAAAGGAAGCGGTACCGATGAACCTGTGAAGGTCTAAGAAAATAAGCAAGGCAATGTTAAAGAAAATCTTTATTTAGAACAACTACCAAGCTTGTGGACCTACAAGCATACCCTCAGATCTGAGATTCACAGATTTCTCCCCCTGGCCAGTACCAATCTATTAGTCTTTCCCTATGCACAAAGATGTACAAGATAACCCACTCTGTTAAAACAACCCACCTCTAGATATGTGCTAGAGACTGGTCAGCAAACTAACTGCTGGGTACTGTTTCCAAATTGACTTTGTTTTGTTTATTACAGAAAAATACTTTAACATAGTTATGAAGCAACTTAGGGCCACTTGCCACATACACCAAAGGGATACTACCCAATACAGACTCATTTTGACAGATTAGATTCAGGAGATTCCATTTTTGGAAAGGACCAAGGACTAACAGCAGGAGCCAAAAGAAGAGCAGCCAAGCCACAATCCCATCCCTGCTCCCAGTGACCACTTACAAGAGCAGAAAAGCCAAACCCAAAACAAGAACAAATTACAGCTCGTCTAGCCAGTATCTGATGCCCACAAGCAGCTGAAAACAAAATGCAATCAGGCAACCCCACGAAGAAGAAGGTTAACATGACATCTACATAACCAAAATAGCACTAAATCATCAGAAGTGCAAATAAAAACACAGAAGAAAACCAGGCTCCTGATCTGGTGATCCCTGAAGATTACAGGGACTGCAATTAGAGTTCTTCAGCTCAGAAACACCAGGAGACTCCTGTGCTGTTCACATGCAGAGCACCTCTTGCCCTGTTCAGCAGCTAGATCAATGCTGCATTTTGAGTTAACTTCAGCCTCTAAAAACTGCCACAATTTTGCTCTCCCTGTAACTGAAGTTTTCTAAGCTGGTGTCTCCATTCAAAGGGGATGGTGGCATGTGAAAAGTGTCACCCACAGCTGCAGGCCGATCTGCATGGAGAACAGAAGCACCGTAATGACACAGCTGTAACTACACTTAGTCTTATTTTGATAAGAGCATCCACACCGGGCATTATTACTGCTACCTTGCAGCTGTACCATCACACGGACACCCTCCTCCCTGTGCAGACAACCCTGGGATCACACAGGTCATGTATATGGTTTTGCTGGTAAATGACTTCATACCACCGCAAGTTTGGCAAAGGGCACATCCTCCAGAGAAAGTTTAAGTGATAATACCTATCTGACATCATAAAAATACACACAGAAGGGAAAGATTAAAAAAAAATGGAGAGGTGAAACAGGGCAGAGGAAAAAGGATGTCAGTAGTCAGGTATGTCTGCTAAAACCAGACTGGTTCAGAGAGGACAAACTGTCCCACATCTGACTGGTGGCTCAACACAGGGGAACTGAGATGCAGCAAGCAGCAGGACAGAGCACAGCAGCAAGGGGAGAAGGCGAGATCCAAGAGCAGAAAGAGGCAGCAACTGCATTTGCACAAGAAGCCAGAACATGCTTCAAAAGACATGCAAAATGAACTAGGGCAAGCTAGATCCAGATTTTGTCTTTGAAGAGGACAGCCAAGCTCCTGCTGCTGCTTTGAGAAACTTCAAACCTTGTTAGACAGCAGCACCCAGGAGCCCCTTGCACAGCAGATGAGACAGCTCCAGGCCTACAAATCTCAGCTTTAGGGTGAGGAAAGGAAACTGCCTTTTTGGTTCTGGAGTACAAAAGCTACGCTTCAGTCCCTCATCTCTCCCCCATTCACCCCCTCAGTCTCCATGTGCCTCCAGCCTCCTCCCCTCTGCCTGGGTGAGGAGGACCTGCTGCAGTGCTGCACCAGTGCCTCACCCAGCGACTGTTTGCCTTTTCCGTATCTTACCGTCCCCCTCCATCCTCTCACCAGCACTTGCCACTGATTTCCTCTTCCCTCTGCATGTCTACACTTGAAAATTTCTCCCCCCAGAATGGACCAACATGGAGGGTAACAGCTATATGGAAGCAGGGTGCAAACACCCTCCAGGATGTTTTGAGAGCGGTGACAGCCTCTACTGTCGGTCTCTCTGCTCCTGACCGGGTGGGTTACTAACCCTGCTAATGTACTGCTAGGCATGGTCCTAACTACTGACCCTCTGCTTCAAAGCTGACTGAAGTCCAAAGAAAATGAGCAGAGGGACAGCCTCACACCCAGAAAGAGCTCTGAGAGTCAAGGAGAATTTAACTCGTTAAGCGATACCTTGCACTAAAAGGCACTTTCTGCTGTGCTCTGCGATGAGGCCCTGGACCCTTGGACTCACTTGCCCAAGTCCATACCCTCTCCTGGCTGCATGCACGCCACAGCTCTCGCCGTGGGTCCTTTGCCAATTGTCTTCAGCCATTTAACAACCCCGGTTAATGCATTGTCTGCAGAGTCTGCAGCATTTCTGGGCAGAAAAGAAGTACTGTTCTTTTATTAAAAGCCAAATAAACTTCCTTCATTCTTCATGCCCATCTCTGGGCAGACACAACTTGTCTCTTGGCACACCTCTGTCTGCTGAGTAGCTTTAGCTGAGCTGCGGTGCAGTTCCGGACTCACACTCCCAAAGTGCAACAGCAAGCATGCAACTGGCTTTCCTCTACTAATAAAGAGGCTTCAAGCCAAGCCAAAAATCAAATTACCTTCTGCTTGCCGTAAATGGGAAGCAGGCTACTGCAGGTTCGCTAGCATATACTAGTTTAACTACAGTAACCACAGATTTACCAACAGTTCCTTGTTACAAGGAAGGCTGATCCCATCCTACGGCCACCTGTTAGGTACAGGAGAAATGGGATGGAAAGCCCTATTCTCCCCAGCTCCATTTTAAAGACCTCCCATCAGCAGATGAAGGCAGCAGCCCTGGGGATGTTGCTATTTCAGGATGCTGCTCAGCTCCCAGGCAGGCACAGGGGCGACACGCAGCTCTGCCACGCTTGGCCCATTTGGCACACATGTGTCAGACCTACCTGGGAGTTCACAAGACGAATTGTTGTCTTTTGACCCACATCTTCTTGAAATCCCTTGATGGGAGCCCCATTGAATCGCAAGACGGCATCGTGGCTGTCTGAAAGCAAAACAGAGTGAGAACTTGCGAGCCAACAACTGATTTCTATTAGGTGATAGAAGAGACTTGCAATAGGTTATTCACCTGCATTTCTAACACAATCTGGCTAGTCCCTGGCTTTCCACGTAACAACTAGAAGAACCAAGCCAGATTCTGTGGAATAAGTTGTTAGTCTAAATTAACGACTTAAAAAATCCACTTTTTTACACTACAACCCACTGGCAGGCTGAGAGCACAGCCTTAGCACTTGCCCTGCATGGAGGAGTGCCACGTCTCAGTCCCTCTTCCTCTTCTTCCTTCCGAATACCTTAACAGGAGACAGACCTATATTTACTATGTGGCTGGCTGCAAACTAAGGAACTAGGAAATAACGGCGAGCCAGCATCCTCTTTTGCAACCTGGAGGTTGATCAGCCTGAGAAACAAGTGTAATAACCACAGTGGAAAACAAAGCTGGCTTCAGGCTGCCAGCGCAACTCCCACGTTATAGAAATAAAACCACCGCTGTGCATTTAACAGGGATGGCTTGTTACACGCCTTGGGATTCATTGCATTTTCCTCTGCTGGTGTCATCTCTTAAGATAGAACAGCATTCCTGCAGCATCCTCCTCCAACTTGGCACAGCCATAATGCCACAGAGACAGGCTGCTGCTGCTGCACAAAGGGCGTCCGTGCCTATCACCGTGGTACCCCAGCTTCTCCATACCTACTGCCTAGATTTGGACAGGAAACACTTCACATGACCAGAAGTGTTCAGCTGCAGGAGCAGGACCAGCTTCCCTGCGTCTGTGCTGAGGCCACGAGACCACTGCTCACAGCAGCTGCAGCCGGGATCCATGGTGAACTGCCAGGACAGAAGGGCTCACCTGGTCCAGAACTGGGTCTTTTCAAGATCATTCTCTTGAAAACTGTCGTCACAAACAATGCTGGAGGATCAGTAATTGCTGGCAGTGAAGACTAGTTCCTCAGCTACTTTATTCCCATAGACAAGTGAACCTTGTTTCAAGCTCCTCCAAACCAACACACAAACCCCAGAAAGGTGAAGCTCTGTAGTTGCCACTACAGACCCTTAACTCCACAACCCACCTTACATCAACAGAGTACGGGTTATAATTTCCCCATTTAAATGCAGCCAGACACCAAGCATTATTACGCCCTAAATTTGCATTTAGAAGGGGTGTTTAATGATTGCACAGGTAGAGTAGCTGGCTCTCTGAAGCGCCCTGTCTCCAGGTGGCTGCGCCACACTCCGTATTTCCCAGATCAGGCTTTCCACTGGCAATTCATAACCTCCAGTAACACCAACAGCCCAGTAAGAGAAGAGCTCTTGTTTACAAGCCTCTCCCATTCTGCTCTGGCAGCCTCCCTTACATTGACTAATTGTTCATTTGATATCTTAACGTGATTACACAAAACAAACATTTCCTGGACGTTTAAGGAGTAATAATAATTCAGCAACCCGTTGTGCTCATCTATGCAAAAGCATCACTTTAAGCCTGTCAGATGTAGTACCTTTTTGGCACCTTCCTCTAACAAAACCATGTATTTTCCTACATGGAAATATGTCAAGTCAAAATTAGGAAAAAAACCCCAGTACATAAATACACTGAATACCCCTGTATCCTTTGATATTCACCCCGCCCAGCTGAAGGCTGTAAGTGCCCAGAACTCTGCAGAATCACTAGCAGAGATGACTGCTTGAGCAGAAAGGCTGGAGTCTGCGACCCAGGTGTGAGGAATGCAAGCCTGGGACAGCAGCAGGGGTTAACGGCGTTTGCCTGGGGCACATTAAACAGTGACCTTCCCAGCATCCCCCCCTTGTGATCTGGAACTAACTGGTACTCCAGTTTCTGAACAGGCTCAGAGGCCAGTGGTAGGAACGATGAAATGGCTCTCCATGCCTGACGTCCTCTCACTGTTCCGCAGCTGGGGCACAGCCCATTGCACTTCTTCCCTGCTCTGACACTGAGCCAGTGCTTGCAGGGACTGCATTACAACATGCCATAGATGCTATCCTCTAAGGCTTGCAGGCACTGGGATCTAGGGCATCCTAAAGGCAGCCTGCCCTGTGCAGTGTGTACACTCGGAGAGGCAGGGAGCATCTGATCATCACTCCCATCTCCTCCTAGGCTGTAACGTTCACTAACTTCAGAAGAAGTTCAAGGATACTATTTCAACCTATTTTAAACACCTCTGTGACCACAGCAGAGACTTACTGGTTACTTCTATTCAGTGTAAGTTATTACAAAAAAATGTTATTTGAATTTATGTGACTGGAGAGATACCAACCTATCTCTCGTCCCAAATGAGATGACTTGAGAGACCCGGCTGAGGACACAACAGCACAGCGACCCAGGCGGCCCACTGTTTCATTGAGGCTTTTCCCTGGTAGGTACTGCTTCCATTCAGAGGTATCAAAAGGACCATCTGATCCCTGTATCATGGTCACGTTCACCCTGTCCCGTAGCTGGCAGAGCAGCTTCTCTGGGCTGAGTTTAGCAGCATTCCTCTTTCCCTTGTAAGTCACATTGTACTTGTTCATGGACAGGTAGTTTCTTCGGACCTTCTGCAGCCTGGGTATGAGATTTCTGGATGAACTGTCCTTATCCCATACCTTCACAGAGTCTGCTGCTTTCTTGGACTTCTCGGCTGTTCCAGAGGTGCTGCCTTTCACTTTGTTGTGGTTACTAAACCAAGTCTGGGATATCTGCCCCAATTCACTGTCTGCTTCATGGAAAAGGCCCTGTGATTTAAGTGGGTTCCATTTTTCCAAAGTCCTGTGAGCCTGCAAATCATTGCTCTCGGTCTTGAAAGCAACGTAGTAGCTTCTTCTTGTCTCTCTCCACAGGCAAACCGTCAGAGCTACCAGTATCACCACAAGAACACACGTTAGTTTTTTCACCACATTGATGTGAACCATAGTGTACGGTGCATCCAGCTGGGACACTGAACCCCGGGCAGGCAGCTGGTCCTGGGAGAGAGGAACACATCTCAGTCAGGGCTGCATGCACAGGCACACTTCATACATAAATATCAGTGCGTGGGCAATGGGAGGGGAGAGGGAGAACAGAGGGGCAATTTTAAAATTTCAGGTCATTTAAAGATCTCATTTCAAAGTCCACCACCTCAAACATCAAACAGATAGACTTGAGCTGGCCATTAGCCATGTAACAGTGATCTGAGGCCACTGCCACTCAAACCATTCTTCTATTCCCTTCCGCAAGTGACAGTCCAGTTTAACACAGCCAGTATCATACCAGCAGCAGGATAAGTCTCCACTTTGCTCTCCTTCACCTCCCATCTCAGCCAGCTAATATCCAAATCCCACCACCACCGCCATTTCCAGAACTGAGCCTCTACCTGACCATAGGCATGAATGCTAATGAAGCACACGATGAGGCATATAACTGTGGGGGGAAAAAAAAAGCTGTGAGCTCATGAACACCAGGAGCTTTACCAGCCTGGTACTGACACACTTGGTGACTTCAGAGGAAACTTCTGCAAGCCTGCAGTGGGCTGAGCGCACTCTCACCATGAAACCTCAATAAACAGCTGCTGGGACCCAATGAATCCAGTCGGGTTTGAGGCATGTCTGGGTTCATAAAAGCACTTTAATAAACATGGTATGAAAGCAAGCTGTGCTAAGCTGTGGTATTTGAGAATCCACTGAGCTATCCAGGTACTACCTGTGGACAAAGCAGCAGCTCTCCAACTCAAGTCATTTTTGGCTGTTGGCAAATTTTCTTCTGAGGGTCTAAGCAGGATATCCCAAAACACAACAGTTCTGCGAGTTCAAGAAACACCTGCAAAAAAACCAAAACAAAACAAAACAAAAAACCCTGACTATTATGGGAAAACATTTTGGTTCTGGGGATGACCAAGTATTTCCTTAGACAAGCCCTCAGTCCGACAAAAGCTGCTACCCAGGCATGGAAGGGCCAGCAGCAAACACACTAACACACATCAGCTTTTTAAATGCTTAAATGCCCACCCAAAGTAGGCATCTTTCCTCTATCTGAAATCCACTCTCAGCTAAAGCAGGAACTGCCTTGCAGGCTGTCTGCTCTCTGCTCCCACCAGACCGACAGCCTGCTCCATGGAGAAGCTCTGAGCAGTGGATACACCAGCAACACAGTCAAGGAAAAATCCCAACGCTGATGCTTAACACAACGAACAGAGGAAAGAAAAAGCTAACTTATCCTAGGGGAAGATCTTACTGCCTGTTCTTGGATGATTCATGCACTCTTCCTCATATGCAGCTGCAGAGAAGGCTCCCTTTGCTTTTGGAGCAAATCATATATAACAAACTGCTTTATAACATATCTTAAACCACAGGTCTTCACAAAATAAACAAATGTTTTCTAGACTTTATAGCTTCACTCTACCAAGGAAATGCAGCAAGAGAAAGGGAGATTTCACAGTGTTATACAATTCCAAGAGTAGTTTGCTTTTGCAGGAACTCTGAGTCAGTACAATGCCACATAAGCTAAATTACAAAAGCTACCGTTCACAGGCTTAAGTACTAAATTATTAAAGCACCCTAATGCTGACTACTTATATTTTCTTTTAACTTTGTTAAGGAACTCATCCTGATTTCTCACAGAGCAGCTCACTTAAAAAGCAAACCACCTTCTACCTCCACTTCATAAATGGGAAAAAAAAAGAATTAAAAAAGAAAAAAAACCCAAGAAGCACAAGTAATTATAGCCTTTATTGAAATAATTTCCCTTGCCTTGACATACCATCTCACTTTTCATTTGGTTGAGAAGCAAGCACTTTTGGCCAGCATGGTTTCAGACGCAGAGGTACAGTAGTCTGGGGAAGGGGGCTGTCAGGAGGAGATGCAGGACATCGCTACGCTCTCTTCTACGAGGAGGAAACACAAGGTTCCCCATGCTGTTTACAACTCCTATTCTGCTGTAGTCTCTGCAACACTCTCACCCCCGTCTCTCCCCTGTCCATCCCCTCTGAGCTGGCCAGCCCGCTGGGTGTCTGCCTGGTGCCCTCGGGGAAAAAAAGAGCCATGGGCAGGCAGGAGGCTGCAAAAGCCATTTGCTGAAGGGGAAGCACTGCTGAGTCAGCCTGCGTGCTGTCAGAGGCTCTGCAGGCAAAGCACACTTGGACAGCAATGCTTTCCAAATCGAGAGAAACTCTCGAACAGAGCTGTCCAGTGCCAGCCTAGCACAAAACTCTGAGACTCCTCCATCTGACCACACTTCGTGCAGCCCCCAACCCGACTTTATTCACACTGTACTTCTTTACACAAGAACAGGGTCTGGCTCCCAGGAAACTCCACCAAGATCTCCTGTGCGGGCAGGACGGAGGTGCCCGGCTGCTCACCGCCCTCGGGTAGAGCTCTTCACCCCAGCCCTTGAGGGCTCTGCCGTTCTTCTGACTGCAGAAGCCTCTCCTGGGGGATTCCCAAGGGCAGCTGATAGTAGGCGCACCCCAGTATTCTCAGCTTTTGTTTCCCACAGCTAGGACAATCTAGAGGAGTGGCAGGTTCATCACGGTGGAACAACCTCACAGTAATTACAAGCTCATGGCAAGTTCCTGCTGGAATGCTCCTCCCGATGCCACGCAGCAGAGGAAGCCCAGCAAGTCACATCACCTCTCCTCCCCAGCCCACACAAAGGAACCTGGAAAACTCACTGTCAGCACCCTGCACAGGATGATCCATGCCTGCAATGACCATGCATGCTGCTGCAATGTAAACAGTTATCTTGGCAAAGTAGGTTCTGCAAGCAAGTACATTTTAGCAGAGACACAACTTTTCAAGGTACCTTTTGTTCACCATGGGTGCACTGCGGTTCAGTTTAATTATTGCTGCTACTACTTCCCAATATGATTATATTTTATTTGCACAAGTAGTGTCCTAACATGAGGTCCCTCTGAAGCACTCTGCCACCAGGCCTTTTCTGCCACGCAGAAGGCAGACGCTCCTCCGGGCAAGGCAGGATAGGACACAAGTGGTGCTCTCCTTCCAGACCAGAGGTAAGTCACTTGTGTGCGTTTCTGCATCGCCACAGTTAGTGCAAATTTGCTCTTCTGGAGGGGACGGAAACCTACATAAAGCACAAGTGTCAGCTATGAGTGCTAAGAAAGGACAAAAAAAACCCCACGCTATAAAAATACTTGAATAGTTGTTGCCGTCTTGAAACCTAGAGCCTGGCGCAGCTGTGGGGTGCAGCGCTGGCTGGCTGGCAGGCTGGCCAACCCCGCACAGCAAGTCCTCTGGGGGTAAATTAATCCTGGGCAAAGAATGAGTGAGCGAGGCAGTATTTTAAAGGCAGTCAGGGAATTACATCCTGTCCATGCGCTCTTGTACTTAACCTTTATTGTCCAAGTATCCACTGCACTCAGGTCTTAATCATCAAAGCACAGAAGAGCGTGAAAGCCCAGCAGCCTCTCACCTCCCAGACACTGCCATCCGCCCAGGGAGCTGCAGCCAGCCCTGCCAGGACAGAGAACACCAGGCAGTCCCCATTTCTATGACCCACAGTAGATTTACACTAGAACTGCCAACAGCAGTGTCTTCACCTCGTTAAACAAAAAGTCTGTCAAGCCCTTACCTGTTTCCTATAGTGACTGACAGCAGACACACAGAGAAACCGTTCAAGTACAAACACATGCATATATTTATCTTCCAGTAACTGCACACAGCTTCCAAAAAGCTGTGTCATCAGCTGTACCAATGCCCATCCTCTGCACATTTGTTTAATTGCTTCTTGAAACCTCTCACATTTCCCAAACAGCCCAAGGCAATGAACTCTGCAGCCCCACGGTGCAGAGATAACCCTCCTCTCTCCGCTTCACACTGGCGAACCCACTTGCACCGACAGCAATCCTTCTGCCCTCGCTTTCTGCAGTCGTTTAGGGTGTCACCACCTAAGAACCTACCTTCCCCACTCGTTGCTTTTCCAAGTTGAATCCTGCTTGTTCCAATCCCTCCTTGCGCAGCAGCTTTTCCATACCTTCAACTCTCTTGGGTCAACTTCCCCGGCACTGCTTGCAGCCCGTGAGCATCCCTCAAGGCAGGCACACCAGGACATCCCAGCTGCACACACTCAGTCCACGTGGTCCCGCAGCAATATAACAACCGGGCTGCTTTGTTCTCCTTCCAAAACTTCCTCCACTTCCATTTCCCCTCCTGACCGTTTCTAAGCCCTGAGCTCCAAGCTGTCAGCAATGGCTTCAGGATATTTTGCAAGCAGCACTGACTCACTGAGAGTTGTCCCCAGCACAGGGCGGAGGGCAGGAATAAAATACAGCTAAAGAGCATTATCTTACCCTGTTAGCACAGGCTTCCTTTGCCGCTGCGCTGCCCAGCCACCCAGGATCGCCACATCCCTCTGCAGCTGCTCGGTGTTTTCCCTGGTGCCGCTACGCAGTGCTCAGAAGACAAAGCCAGCCAAGCCCATAACCTAGCCCTTCCTCCTCTCCATTATCGCTGCTCAACCGCAGAGATCTCGGAGTAAATCCCTGTGGGACCTCTGTGATGTTGTGAAACCTGACCGCTTGGTTTCCTACCCACCAGGCAGTCACTAATCCAGGACAAGAACCTTCTCATCCCACAACAGCTTACGTTTGTTTAATTTTATTTTTTTTTCCTGAGGCTCTTGGTGAGAAATCTCATCAAAACCTTGAAAATTCAAGCATGCTGCTTCCTCCTCTCCAGGTTCACTAACCTCTGAAAACGAGAGAAGAGGAAACAGGCAGATAGATTTGAAACGTGTCTCTTCTGCAAACAGATGATGAGACTTCCCCATTAATTCTTACATATTCTACAGGTGTTATTTATTATGTTTACTGGTCTGACGCAATGGATCTCACCAGAGTCTCTCCAAAATGCAATCATGCCAAATAACACTTTTAATTTAATTTAAATGACAATTTCATAGATACAAGCCCCCAGGGACAAGAACCTGCAAGAATCACATCCATGTTTAAATATGCCCCTCCTTGGTCCCTCTGCTCACACATCACCATCGTTCCCCTCCAGTTTTCTTGCCTCTGATGTATGCACAGACAGTTTTTACTTTAGCAAGTTGTTCCTCAGTCTTTTTTTTTTGGACAATGTGATAATAATTTCATATTTAAACTTGGAGCATTTACATTTCTTTCCAGGTTTCCTTCGTTTATGTACTTCCATCTGTACCCACAACTGTGCCATCCCTAAATGCAAAGTAGTAAAGCTTTGCTCCCAGCTTTTGCTAGAGTATTTTTAAATGTTTTTATGCTCCCCATATGAAGATTTTACACATCAACCACCTCTTTTTATTATTTTTTGTACATTCTTGGTTCTAACCCTTTCCTCCATCCAGCATCCTCTGTAAAGTGCCTGTGAAGAGGGCAGTGGCTGGTAGCAGAGGCAGGATGAGTTCACATGAAAGGGGTGAAAAGAGGATACCTAAAGGGGGAAGACATGGGGGTGTGGGACAGGAATCCCTCCACTCAAAATGAAATAACATACCCAAGGAAACTGAAGAGGAGCAAACATTAGAATTTGAGAAGTAACCTTGAAGCCACATTCACTCTTAAAATCCCCTATTTCTTTCCTTGGGAAAATGAAAAAAAAATATATCAAGAGCCTTTATGGTATGAAAGAAGCTATGATTGTGCCATTTTGCAAATGAAGAAGCTGAATTTTTCATATACTTGATACATCAGATTAAAGGTGATAATACATTTGTTCAAGCTAAAGACCCGTCCCTCTGGAGCTGAGTTAGCCTGGCCTGTTAATTCAACTGTGTGTATTTCAATTTTGTAAATATATAAACAGGGAAGACTCACTTCTAGCAATTCTTGGGTTGTTTTTTTTCCCAAAACATCACTATGCTGTGAAAATAAAACATCTGTTGAGCCATACACTGAAGTAAGTGCTTCCAATGCCACTGAACAAAAAAGTGGAGAACGAGAAATTTTTACATGGAGAAGGAGGAAAAGAAGCATTTTAAGTGAGGAATGTGGTTACATTCCAGATGAAGCGTTGATGAGCTATACAAGTCACTTGCTAATGAAATAAATCATTCCATTAGCCCTGCCTGCATTAAAAATCTCTGCATGTGCCAGAACAAATATGCTGCTGTCACAGCTGAAAAAATCCTCCAGAACAGGAGAGGCAGACTTGCAGAGGTGAGGCACAAGGGAAAGAGTTTAAGCATGTGTTTCATCTTGGTTCTACATGTCAAAAAACACCGGGATTTAATAAAGGTAGAAGCCTTCCTTTCTGGCTGTCAGCCCTTTATTCCCCCTCTTTTCTGAGGTCCCGTGTCTTTTTGGAGGGTGGCTCTGCATAGCAGCACACCGCCTCCCCTGCTGCCCCAATTACAAAGCAGCCGTTTCGCTGTCGCTCACTGCAGACGCTCCGCCAGGCACCTGTGGAACCCCACGGCCACCATCAGCCACCGAGACCCAAGGCAAGTGGTGCCCCGTGCTGTCACGGCTTGCCACCCCTACCTCCTGCCATCCCAGCAAGATGCCTGCATGGCTCCAGCCCAGGACCAGCCCACAAGAGGGCACGATCCTGAAAAAAGTGTATGTTTGGAGCTGTCAGAGCTCAGCTCTAATGCACCACTTCACATTAGCAAGTACGACAGAGGTGATGACAAATCTGCTCCAGGGCATGTGGAGCAGGTAAGCCGTGCAGTTAAGGGCACGCCAACAGCTATGGCTGCAGAGTGGAGCAGAACGCCAGCAGCACCCCAGGGCTGAGCAGCAGCTTTCCCAAGGAGCGAGCCTCTGCCCGCTGCCGTGCTCCAGTCCAGAGCAGGAGCAGCCTCAAACACGCATGTTCAGGGATTGTCCTCAACACCAAAGCACCGGGAGAGGAAGGGAGGGATTCAACAGGCAGCCTTACAGCACAGCCACACTGCTCTAACAGTGACAGTAACAGGGACGGTCCTCCTGTCCCTTTGCCTAGGGCAATTTAACTCTCAGGGCAGGAAAAAAATAATTATTAAGACATGTCAAAGTAGAGAATACCATATACATGTTTCTTCCTCAGTAAGTCACTCACCCAGAGGGACGTCATGTTTACGAGCTCTGGAACAGGACCAAGTTCTTGGCTGGTGGGAGCAGCACCCCTCCATTACAAAACCCCGCTTCCTACCCCACAGACAGATGCCTGACAAATATTCCTTGTTAACTATAACGGAAAGAGAGCAGGGAAGAGACCCCACCTGTGTGGGGTGCCAGTGTGCCCCAGTCAAGCCCCAGCTCTGGCAGCACGGTCCCATTTGGATGCGGTCAGCCAGCCACCACAGGAGCTTTCAGAGGGCAGTTCAACACAGAGGCCATTTCATGATGGGCATGTGCCCACAGGAGCCTCACTCCATAAGATATTTGGAGATCACTCTGGGTAACAAACTTTTTCAATTTCTAAAATAGCCAGTTTCATGTCCAAATTGAAGAAAGAAAGTGCATCGTGTTATCCATCAACAGTGCCAATTCCCAAAATTACTGCTGCTTCTCCCACACCCGGACCCCCCAGCATCATGACTTTACAAGTGAGGTTTTCATTATCAGTCAGCTTTATGGGAACTGTTCCCACACTGAAACCAACAGTAAAAAATCCCACCCCCAGCTTTAAAGACCAGTGTGCAATCACTCATTTAGGGTATTTACTTTACACGGAACATTACACCTTCAAATCAAACAAATTACTACTTCATTCCGCCCAATCATGTGTTTCTCTAGGATGTTTATCTTTCAAAATGAGAAGGGAACGCTTCTTTATTTTAAATTAGCAGCATGTGGCAGGTCAACACTTAATGCCTCGGCAAATATCACTGCGTGCCAAGAGATCTAATTGGTATTCCATGGCCCAGGACAATAAATACACTTTCTGTCAGCTGTAGCTATCGTACCCTTCAGGATAATATTTCTCTGACACCAGCCTTTTGCAGGTGGTCCTTCTGTCTCCTCAAGGACAAGACAATAACTCTTTACAGCTTGCTCAGAGAAGAATCTAATTCGATTTAACCTAAGTCAGTGAAATAAACCTGCAGAACTGTTCATCTACCACTGCTAGTTTTCAGTCCAGCAGCACTACTGAGATTTGGTTTTCCTCTTCATACCCAGAGCTCTTTCCTGTTGGGGCTGGCATGCAGCAGCAGCCCTCCCAGCATGCCAGCTTCACTGGAGGGCAGAAGTAAAAAGGGAATTCTAGCCATTGACTTCAGAAAGCCCTATTAAAACCTCCCTATGCTAAGCAAAACACTTCTTGCATTACATTTAAAATCAATGGATTTTCACTAAGAAATCCAGAGTTTATAATGTAAGAGAGACAGACAGACATCAAGAGCATTCATCAAAAAGTCTCAGGTGCTGAGAAAAAAAGGCACATCTGTATGGCAGTAAAGAGAATATTAGAACGGACACCCATTAGAGCCCATCAAAGCAAATAACTTTCAGAGAAATTGTAAGAAAAATTATTTAACGAGCACTTCAATTACTTATCTGGCAAAAATCAAAATAGTTCCTTTCTATGCAAGGAACACAAATGGAAACACGGAAATTACAGTTAACTATTTTGTCTCTGACAGAAAATAAGGAGTTGGAAAAAAATGTTGTAATAATCAGATGTTTTTCCACAAACCAAAACCGCTTGCTTTCGCTCTCCATAGCCACTGTGTTAGACAAGCTAAATTGATACCGCTTCTACCGCACATCATTAGTTCCACTGGTTAAACCGAGACCAGAGTGACCTGAGGAGAGCCAGGTGTAACTCAACACAAGCTGTCGAGGAAGCCCTGGTCCAAGCTCAGTGCCAGGCTGCAGCAGAGCAGCTGAGGCAGCAGATAGCAGGAATCCATGTACCCCAAATCCCGGATATCATTACTAAAGCAGCAGCCTGGCTTCTCAGAAGTCAAAATATTTGCAGTTGCAGATGTCAAATATGTGTTTTGCCAAGGCACATTCAGCGAGTCACGTCCTCGCACAAGGAGCTCAAGGCATGGCTGGACTTCAGACATTAATAACAGCCCTGGTTTTTAAACATGCCTGATATATTCATCTGGTAGCACTGTCCCCTTGTAGCATCATTTCAAATATACCTACTGTCAAAAAGCCCACAAGAACATTGCCAGGGAAGTGACCTTGCCTGAATAAAATCTAATTTTATAAATCATAGGCAATATAAAAGTATAGCACGAATATAGGTGCCTAGATTTACTTAAAGACATTTAAAGAGCTTAAGACACTCCTCCCCCCCTCGAAGTTTCACATATGTATTTATAAAAACAGAAAACATTAACGATACTTTCCCGATAAAGCCTTCATTTAAAACCTCCTTGGTATTTTCTTCCCACAGCATCCACCCCGGACGTGTAGAAAATGAAAACAGGTTCAATGGTCCCTCGGACCCAAACCCAAGGCTCTGTCCTCTGCTTAAGGATCTGTCATGGAGACCCTTCGCAGGAGCACATGGGTGCCTCTCAAAATGTCGTGGTGTGCCATGCCCACTCCTTGCTGGGATGGGGGACCTGGCACAGCCTCGCACCGGCTCCAGCTGCAATGTCCCGAACAGAGTGTGCCATGCATCTGGCAGCTCCACGGTGCCAGGTACAACCTACCCAAAGAATTCCCTTTCTCTTCTGCAGCGGGGTAAAAGAGCGAACTCCTGCAGGTAGTGAAGAAGAATTACTTTATTGCTCTTACGACTGCTTTTATAGTCTTTTACTACTGTGAATACATCACCTACAGAGCTTCTTATTGGCTATTAACTAAAAACAACATGCTACTTTATAGCAGATTCGTTCCCTCGTTTACATTCTAATCAGTTCTCCTTGGGGCCGTCTCAGGTCCTCCATCACCTCCTCTTCCATTTTGTTTAAGGGCAAGGCCTTCTTCTGGTCTCTTGAGGGAAAAGCTTCATGTCCCGGAAGTCAAATCCTAATTCAACATCTTCTCATTCCCCTACACTCTTCCCCACTCACCCACCCCGACAGCATTCCCGTGACGGGTCAGTGGGGTTACGGGTATGCTACCGAGAGACCTGCAGTGCAACAAACCTACACAGCTGCTGAAGGGAGAACAGCATGCTTCTGAAATTGAAACACGTTTAAAGCTTCCTGAGGTTCAGAGAGGCCAGGAGGGCAATGAAGGCCATTTTAGTACCTCTCCACTCTGTTTAATATCTCCTCCTCCACGTGTTTCTAGCCTGCTTTTTCCTCCATCAGAAAACCGTATGTAAAGCGCTGCCCAGCCCTGTCCCCAGACACATCGCTCCTTCCTACGCTGGCGCTGCAGAGAGGCCTCCGGCGGCACAGCTCACAGATGGCCACTAGATAGAAGGCAAACGCCCCAGAGGAACGTTTGCCACCACAGATCTGGACCACACGCCTCCCCTTGAAGCAGGTTGCTCCCTCCCTGCTGTCATTGCAGCCCACAGAGCTGCTGTGCACAGGGGACCGTGTGCCTCCATGCCGAAGGACGGCACCCCACGCTGGAAACCCCCCGGCGCTGCCGCGCGGGCACAAGCAGAGAGGAGTCACTTGGTCACTGCGCACACCAGCAATGTCTCCCAAAATCTGCAGATACTGCTGTCACGGGGTGTTGCTGATCATGGCCCATCTTCCCGGGTTTGTGCAGCACCAGGGGAGAAACCCAGCCCGCCAGCCCCCTTCCCTTGGGGAGACACTTGTGAGTGGCACAGACCGGCTGAGCCGCAGGGCTCACACACACCACGACGGCACAGACCGGCTGAGCCGCAGGGCTCACACACGGCACGACGGCACAGACCGGCTGAGCCGCAGGGCTCACACACACCACGATGGCACAGACCGGCTGAGCCGCAGGGCTCACACACACCACGATGGCACAGACCGGCTGAGCCGTAGGGCTCACACACACCACGATGGCACAGACCAGCTGAGCCGCAGGGCTCACACACACCACGATGGCACAGACCGGCTGAGCCGTAGGGCTCACACACGGCACGGACCAGCTGAGCCGCTGGGCTCGCTGCACTGCACCAAACTAGCTGCTTGAAAGAGAGAACAATGTGGCTGAGAAACCAGGGAGAAAAAACCAAGACAACCCAGGAATCTCAGCACAAATGTGTTTTTCATCAAAGCCAGGTAACAACTTATGGCATAGAGGAAGAGATCTATACAGATAATTCCAACAAAAACATAAGTTACTCCCTACAGCAGTGAAGGAGGCCCCAGACATTTTTGTATCTCCTCCATTCAATATTGGCTCACATACTGCTTTTAGCACAACACATTTCAGCAGTCTGAGAGAGCTCTTGTATGACCTAAAAAAGCTCTCTGAGCGTCCCAGAGCAAGGCAAGATCCCAGTTTCCCCCCAGGACCAGCCAGCACTTCACTGGAAGAAAGGCTGAGGTATCAGAGGAGAGATGAGATGTTGCAGGAGGGTGTTATTGCCAAGAGCTCAACTTCTGCAGACAAGCACACAGCTCTTCCCATCTGCTCAGCGCCACCTGGCCACAAAGACACCAGATTTCTTCTTTTGTGAAGGAAACTCCCCCCAAACACAGAAGTTGGGCATCTGCTGTGCCCAGGAAGGATGGCTTCAGAAGAGGCCATTCTCACCCACTGATAACTTCCATTACTCCTTACAATACTCTACTTACTCCCACCTTGTTTTCTAAACAGAACTGCTAAAAATTGAGCCATTTCCTAGCACATAACAGCTGGAGGGCCCCGAGATGAGCACACATGTAACAGCAGAGTTCATGGCCCAAGAGAAACCCCAAAACTGCAAATTTTCTTTTTACAACATCACAAATTGGTTCTGTTTAAATATTTAAGTTCTTCCAGTATTTTGCCACATCAGTCAGCTTTGTCCTCAGGTCAGCCATTTCACAGTGCTGCCAATCCTGACTTCACCTTCTTCACTGAGTACATCCTAAAGGAAAGCTCAAAAAAGTACATGTAAAAAGTCAAGGGAGTGGGAAGGGGTGTTCCTTATGACTTCTGTCGGGAAATGCAGTAAACCAAGCAGCTAGTGTAACCACTGGATGCTAGACCATTCCTGGAAAACACTTTTTTTGCTGGGTTTCATCTGACTCAAACCCTGTTTGATCAAAAACTGGTTCCCAGTATGGATGGAAACACAGAAAGCACAAGGGTGATGAGCAGGGCAGCTCCAGACCCAAAGCATATTGCTGGAGCAGATGCCCCCAACTTCAGTGTTGATCAAATCTGCATTACATTGCTCTCTCTCAAGAAGCCTAATCCCAAAATCCACACAGTTCTTTCAAGTAACATCTCAAGAGCCCAGACGCAGAAAACCAAACTTCTTCACTGGGGCTTTCCCCGCCCCCAAGGAAAGGAACTGCACTGCAGCATCTAATGCTTGACATTCAGTTGAAACAAACCTTTACAAATCAGGGAGAAGGTGCAGAATGCTGTAAAACCTGTCTCCAAGACAAAGCTGCACAGCAAACACTATTTACAGTCATCACTTACAATAACACGCCTCGATGGACTGCACAGATAAGTGCAGGTGCCAACACCACCCACACCCCAGCAGCACATGCAGTTCTGTGCAGCCAAGGACCCTGGTGAAACCCAGCCGAGATGTTCCACATGCGTGGCGATAGCTTCCAGCTGCTGGGGTGACCTACAGGGCACGCGGGGTGGGACACACCATACCCAGCTGCTCTAGAGCAAGAACGGGTGTTTCCGCGCAGCAGCCACCTCGCACACCGTCACATCTGGCATGGTGCACGAGGCTGCGAGGGTGATCTCACACCACCTCTAGCACACACCCAATGTATCTGAGACAAGGCCATTTCTGCGTGCTGCTCAACACCGGATCCAAGCTCAACGTGGAAAAGCACTGCGCTTAGTTCACTGAACTGTAAACAAGGTGACTTTTGATCTGGCTCAGATCAAGCTTTAGGTTAAAAGTTACTCATTCATTTTATTTAAACAAATCCGCCTATTTTTACTCCAGTACATTTTTAAGGGACAAGTTATTAAGTTTTTGATTAGGAATGCCATGGTAGTCTCGTGGAAGCTGATCCTAGGTGACCCTTTGTCTCCCCTTTCCGCCCTCTCTTGTCAAAGGGATCCGCACCAGCAGTGTACCCCACTCTGTTCCACCATCTCCCCCTCCAGCTTCTCAGGATGGGAGCTCAGCTGCTGCCACACCATGCTTTCAGCTTGCATGGGCATCTGAAGGTATGCAGTCCTGGCCACCCTGGGGTCTCCTGACAGGAGGCACACAATTTCTCTTGCATCCTCAGGCCATCATAGCAGCAGCCCCTAAGGCAAGAAGTGGCAGAGAAACCCCAAGCTCTGGGTGTGCTGGTCAGAGTATTTCCTCTCTCGTAGAAAGAGCTGGAACCTGGAACACTCCAGTATCAAAGCAAAGAAAAACAGCAGAGAAGCCTAGCAAAGCTCTCTCCCATTATCTTGGGATTATTAATTTGCATTTCACTGGTCTTTTTGTTCTTTTGTTTTTATTTTCAAGAATCAGGCCAATTCAGCTAAGGTTCTTCTACTTCCACTGAAATGTGCATCTCTCTCTACAATATAAAACAAATACATACATGTATGTACTTAAGTACCTATTCCCACCTATTTTTGAATTAAATAATAATCTGTTCAGGATACAATAAGAAACTGATATTGCTGAAATAAGAGTTTTTTCATAAGCTGCCCAATATGCACATAGGTCAGAGTTGTACGTTGTCAGGGGAAACTACTTTTCCAAGTCATCTTCTCTAAATTTTTCTTCCTCCTTTTGAAGTTACTAAATTTAGAAATCATTAGTTTAAAAAAACCAGCATCAGTCTGATGAATATTTTCTGAGGTCTGTTAGCAACAGTAATTTTCAATTTTTTTCACAAAGTACAGAGGTAAAAGTTGTAAGTCTGCCCCAGCTTTTAAGCTCCTCTGGCTTTGGGTTGTGTATAAAGCCTTATCTTGTCTGGATCTCCTTGAGGCTTCATCTGCAGTCATTTCAGAGAGGATGGAGCATCAGTGCTTCAGAAATGAGCACACTCGCAGCTATCCTCCTGGGCCCTTTTTGGGAGGTCTTTACAAGCTGACTAAACACCCGAGCACTTTTAGAGATCTTGGCAGATTACAGCCCAAAGAGGTGAAAAACCACTTGTGTGAGAGCAGGGAAGCCAAGCAGAAATTTCCCACGCGCTTGCCCAGAGGCGCCAGCTCCCCTGAACCCTTTGACTTTGCCGAGCGCCGCTGCCAGGAGAGATGAAAGCTCTGTGCTCTGCTCCCTCTGATCGAACGAACGCTCATGCAGCAGTGCTGGTGCTCAGCACTTGGCCGCTCTAACGGCAGCAGTACTTAGAAGAGCTATATTTTAAGAGACCAAGGATGCACAGTGCTGCAGGGAGAGGAGGATGAGGGCTGGAGATGGATATACATGTCACCCGTGAGGAACTGGGTGTATGCACCTCCAGGACTCTCCTCTTCCTCCCAGGAAAGCCTCCCTAAGGCCCTTTACACCCCTTCTAGCAAGAGCACCGCATGAGGGGATGAAGGGATCCATACACCCACCTCCAGCCCTCCTCCCACCCTCCACAAACCTTCCTTCTTGCAAGTCCTCTCCTTTATCTGCAACTGTGGTCAGCTTTTCTCCGATCTCTCCCAGATCCCCTGTGTGCAGTGCCTGTTCTGGGCTCATGTCCTCTGCTCAGCACGACATTTCAGAGCTGATACATGAGTCCCACGGGAGGCTTCAAGTGCAAAACAATGTCTGAGATGGGCGTCTTCTGCCACAGTGTGACCGCAGCACGGACCTCACGCATGTAGGACAGCAGAAGACTTGAATATACGGAAACGGGCTGACACCAGAGTGGGCACAGAGCCACAGGAACCAACAGCCAGCTCCTGATAGAGAGAGCTGCCCCAAACTGATAGCGCTGGCGGAGACATCTCTAAAGCACATGCAAAACTGCAGCGAAAACAAGCAGATGGGCTAGCACTGCACTTCAGCTTCAAGTACGCAGAATTAATTACCCTGTTAATCTTACACAATACGATTACATATGCATCATCCTATTATTGCTAAAGGGAACTGTATTTTAGTATGTGGTCCGAGGTTTTGCGGAGTGTGTTCCACTGGTCTGGACACTCCCCTTGGCGAACCATTGCTAAACGTGGATGCAGCACACTGAAACACATCCCTGTCCTTCTCTCCTCTGCCTTCAACCATCTAGACTAAACACATCAACAGTCTCTCCTCTCCAACATGCAGGCTCTGCTCAGCCACAAGCCACTTCCTAAAGGAGCAGGAGTCAGAGGCTCCCACACAGCTACATGCAGCACTGGGCGTGAGGCAGGGGTGTGTGCCTGTTTTTGGTTTTACTTCCCTATTTCACATGTGCTCAAAGGAGGAAAGGGGAAAGGCCCTTCTCCATTTCAGAGATTAACATACTAAACACTGTAACTGCTGACAAAAGGGTTGGGCAGACTGAGCGATACAGATATTACAGACCAAATACATCACTGGTTTTCAGATATTCAGCTCCTGCAACAGCCTTTGCAGATTACAAGCCAGGCCTAACCAGGGTGCCTAGTCTGAAACTGTATTTAGTAACAGGGGATTGGGTTTGGCTGTTCAACAGGAAGACTTCTGAGCGTTTCTAAAGGGGCTAAAGATTTTGTCCTAGCACAAATGGAATGTAACTCTTCAGTTCCATGTTACCAAAGCACATTAAGAGAAGATCTATCTCTGCACTAAAAGTGAACCTGTGATCAAGAGGTTGGCTTGGCCTTAGATTTCAGCTGTCCTGAAGATCAGCATCCAACCAAGGCCAAAATAATAGTAACCAGTCATTGCTGCACATCTGTACTTTGCACATGCACAGAGAGCTGCCCCATGCTCCCACACCTCCCAAGAGGATGACTCCCATATCTACATGAGATCTCACCACCCCACCTGAAGTGACACCCCAAGACACATCTTTGTCCAGCGAGCAGAGGATTTCCACTGAGAAATAAGGGGAAAAAAACCCCAAAACTAAAAAAGCACCTTGCTTCAAAAAAAATTTAAAAAATAAAGTTTTACAGGAGTGGAACTTTATGACTGACCTGCTTTTTTTGATCCTCTATTCTATACCCAAATCCCACCTAACCACAAGTCAAGCTGCCTCCAGCTTAGTTTCCTTCTTTCCCCATTAAAACAGCAGCTGCCAAAGACGCCCAAGGCAACGTGGCACACTCTTCCGTTTCCACTCACCTACCTGTCACAGTGTGTTGCCATTCCTGCCAGTGCTCCCCAGGCTCCATACCCCTCCGTCTTGACATCCGTGTGAATTTTGGCTGCTCTCTGCCCTCTCTGGGGGTGGAAACCCAGCAGCCCCCAGGTGGGCAGGCTGCTGGGGTTCCAGCACCCAGCCCAAGCGTTTCAGTTTGCAATGCTAAAGGTAATACAACACTGGGAGGGAGAAGTGTTCCCTGGCCAGAAAGGAAGAAAAGGCGGTGCATTTTCCATATTAAAGATTCAGGTTTTAAGTGGAGGTGAGGAGATTAGCATGTTTCCAGCAAAGGAGGAAGTGGGGAACAACACTGGGCACTCTAGATGCCAGCAAATTAAGGATTTAAAGAAGTAGCTATATAGTGAGGTCCTCCCAAACCTTCTTCACACATGAAAACAAGCATAAACCAAATAGTTGTATACATGGTCACCTCTAAAAAATGCCCCCTACCAAGTTAGCTTTCATATGTGTAAGAGAAAAGGGGGGTCCCCAGCATCCCCACCTTCCCCAGTCACTGCAATGGCTCAGGCTGCCCACGGGTCCTGCTTTGCATGATCAAAACCTTATGGTGTACAGTAATTGTACGTGTCACGCAACTATTGGACTAATCAGGCCCAAAGCTGAAGCACAGAGCTCTAGGAATATTCAATACCTGATACAGATCTTTTGGACTAGCTCCCCATCCCAGGAGGCAGCTGCCAAAGGCGTGCAACACTGCGGTAAGGGGCAGCATGCCAGTGGGAATGAGTGACAGACTGGAAAAGTAGTGGCACCAACAACAAAAGCACTTCAGGCATGTGTGTTCAGCAGAGGTCAGCTATGAAAGCAGCCAGATAATTACTTGTCCAGGTTTCGGTTGGGACAGAGTTAACCTTCTTCATAGCAGATAATAAGAGGCCGTGTTTGGATTTGTGCTGAGAAGGCAGCCGACAACATACTGATGGTTATGGCTGCTGCCAGGACAGTCGGGACTTTTCACCTTCTCTGCTGTGCCAGTGTCTGCAGGGGCAGGAGAAGATAGGAGGGAGCACAGCCCCAGTTACCAGCCTAGGATTTGACCTTAAGTTTAGGATTGAGACTCAAACTGGCCAAAGGCCTATTCCATATCATGCACATCATGCCCAGTATATAGATGAGGAACTGTCCAGAAGCTCACTCTCTCTCTGGGTCACGCTGCTCTCTCAGTCACGTCTCGCTCCCTCGGATGTTCTGGCTCTTATCTCTTGTCCAGGATTGTGGTTTCAGGACTCTCCCTGCTCCAGGATCATTAGCTGGGAATGGGCTGAGCCTTGATCATCAGGTGGTGAGCAGTATCTCTGTGTATCACTCATTTGTATATATTACTATTATTATCATTATTTTCAGTTTTGTTTGCTCTTATCTCAACCCACAAGTCTCTTTTCCCTTTACACCTTTAATTCCCTCCCCCAACCCCAGGAGGGCAGAGGGTGTGCAAGTGGCTGTGTGGTGTTTGCCACTAGCTGGGTTTGAAAACACAATGTTACTGTAACCTAGCACCAGCAGCAATATCCCCAGAGGGCTTCCTGGGAAAGCTCTAACCAAAATGAGCCCCAGCACACATCTTACATTAATTTTATGCAAGTCAGAATAATCACTAGATCTCAGACATGTATCTCTGGAGCATAACCAATACATATCAACATCTACAAGGGCTCCCACAAGAAGCAGAATAAATGCTTTATTTTGCTTTAAAAGAGAAATATAGGATAGTTGCAAGGGGAATGGCAGAGAACCCCTCCCGTTTTCTTTACCCTCCTCCCAACTCCACATGCAACAGGAGACAGCCCCAGTGCAAACAGCAGTGCCTCTGAATGTATGTGGCCCTATCACACCAACAGCAGTTGTGCTCTTGCTGAAGGCATGAGAAAGGGAAAAGAGGGGCAAAGAAAAGACGAGCCAAGGTCATCACCTTCATCTCCAGGCTCCTTCGCTGTCCACCGTGGTTCCTGTCAAACCCCTCCAGGCAGAAGCAGATTGCCAGGTAAGATCTGTAGGAAATGCCACCCTGGGGAGCACATCTGTGCTCTGCATGCAATTCTTCATGCTCCCATCTCCCTTTTAATCAAGTTCTCTATCCTAGGAAAGAAATTAAGGGGAAGATGTTAGACAGCCACATCAGACTGATGACAAACTACCAGACTGGTGACTACAACCACAAGCTGGGACCATACCACAAGTCAGCAGTGACATGGAAACGCCCAGAGCCTGCCAGATGCTGCCACAACCACACCATGTGCAAAGGTGCCCTGGGCAAGACCAACAACGGAGCCACCAACACCTTTAAACACAACTTGTGCTCAAGTAGAACAGCACACAGAGCCTTCTTTTGAAGGCAAAATCCGCTGGTGAAGACCTGCTGGCTGCAGAACTCCCCAGAGTCCAATGCCAGGGTCAGGGATAGCTGGTAATGCCGAGACCAGGGCAGAACAACTCGCCCTCACTGCTGGAGTTCTGCGTCCCTAAGAAGATCACAGCAACGCAGCCTGTATAAACACATGTGCAGAGCCCCTCGTGCGGAGCTGTCTCCCACTGAGAACCATTAATAGCAAACCCCACCGCCTACGCTGATGCAACGGAGCAGTGATGCACTGCACTTATCTGATGGCCCTGGCTGGAAACACAAAAGAGCCTTTAACGAGTTTAGTTTTCTCACCTCTCCCCTACTTCTAAAAGAAACTCAGCATAACTGCAGCACATGTTCTAAAATCCTCTTAAATAAGATACTAATCACAGGACTGTTTAGCAGGTGAGAGCACACGGTCCGCTCGAAAAACGTGGCCTCCCATAATGATGCTGCCCCGGGCAAGTTTCCAGTGTACGTGCATGGCCTGGCATACGTTTCACCCCGGAGTCCAGCAGCTCAGCTTTCTGCTCTCAGCAGGGAACACAAGCGCTCACAGCACTCACAGCTCAAGGAAAGGTCCTAATATGCCGATATCCCAAATTACTGCCAGCTGGAACCATCCGAGGACCCTAACCCCCTGCTGCACACCATGGTAGGGGAGGAAAGCAGTGGGGAAAAGGTAAGCTCAGGCTTTATGAAGTCTGTGTGATGAGGAAAAGGAGAAAGATGGGGAAAAAAAAAAGAGGTGAAAAGCAAGAAAGGAGAAAGACAGAAAACCAAAGCAGGGCGCTGCTCAGTGCACAGACACCGGCATGCAAAGCCTTACCACGAGCACTGAGGTCTCACCAACACTGGCTCGCGCAGGTACTCGCCGGATGAGAAATAATGAAACTAAAACACCACTTGAGGGTTAGGTCAAAGGGGAGGAAAACAGAAAGAGCTTGCTGCTAGACTGAAAAATAATGGTTTTCGCTTCTTCTGGCCAGCAGCAGTACGCTGGCATAGCCACACCTTTGAGAGCCAGCTCACCCAGCAAGGGCTCAGCCATCACAGCAAGTGGCTAAACTGAGTCACCCTTTGGCGAGGAAATCTGGATAGGCAGACCACAGGACAGCTGTAACACAGTACAGGAAGGCTGGATGAGTAATGGTGAGCCTGAGCCCAGCACATTTACATGCCAGGCTAGGAAATCCCCAGCCAGCGAGCGCAGCAGGATGCCCTTGCTGCAGGCTCCCTGGCCCGCAGCAAGGGCACGTTTAACTAAGAGAAATGACGCAAAGAGGAGAGAGAAGGGATGCAGAAGAGCACAGGTGGTTCAGCAAGCCCTGCATGCCAGTTGTTCAGCCACACTGCACTTCTTCAGGGACACCACTTTTAGCAACATATGACAACACCCCTCTGGCTCCCCACTGCCCAAGCCTGCCTTCACACACACATCTGAAAAGTGAACGCAGAGATGCCATCAGAGAGGTGCAGCTTTTGCCATGGCAGCGCCCAGAACAGCCGCAGAGCTGGGAGAGGAAGCAAAACAGCCAGGCTGGGGTTGAGGAAGCCGTTTGGCTGTCCACCTGCTCTCTCCCTCCAACTAACAGGGCAGGATGTTCAGCCAGGCACCGGAATGAGCTGCTGAGGAGCTCCAGAGCAGGACTGGCCTACGGAGACAACCACAGCGAGGGCCTGGAGGTGGGCTGGGATCAAGCTTGAGAAGGGGCAATGGCTGGAGCAACGAACTGCCTCTGAGGCCACTGGCAGAGCCCACAGTGCCCCAGGTCATCAGTGCCGACCAGCCCACAAACCCTCGCCACACAGCCTGTCCTGGCGTTCCTCACCACCCTCGGCGGAGCAGCCCTGCGGCAACGGTCTGCGGGCAGAGGAGCGGCCCCGGCAGCACAGCCCTCTGCCCCCCCACACCACACACACAGAGACATCACAGTCCTGCACTGCCAGTGTCGCAGCATCTCCCCTTGCGCAGCACAGCCGCTCACTGCACGGCAGCGCTGAAGCAAGGTTCTGCCCAGCTTTTTTCACTAAATAAGTTAAAAAGCAAAAGGTGCAGTAAATAAGGCACAATGGCCAGATAAAGTGCCATGAGAGAGGCAAACCAAAGCTGCCAGAGAGAAGCGATTCCTGCCTTGCTTCTGTTAGAGCCGCACTGAAAGCACACAAACAGCTTAAAATACACTTGTCACATCCCTTATTGCCAGACCCTTGCACGAGGTCAGACCCACGATCATGTCTGTACACGGGCTGAGTTCTCAGCACCAGAGCTGCATTTCACGGTCATCAGAAAGTATTAAGAGGATTGAAGTCCTGGCAATCTCCCAGAAACACATCCAGAATTGGCTGGGTCCCCAGTGTGTGCCTCAGGCCCTCATCTACAGAGATGCTTTCCACCAAATGCTCTGCAGACCACAGACACTCAGATATTTATGAGGGCACCACAGAGAAGCACCCTGGAGAACTTACGATTCTGTCCTTGGGACAGGGCTTAAGTGCACAACAGGTAAAGCACAGTCTCAGAGAAGCAAAAAGAAAAAAAAATAGGAGAAAACCCAAACACTAATACACATCCGTTTTGCACAATGAGCAAGGGAGCATCAAGCCAAGAATTAGCTGTGAAGCCATGCGATCAGAACACACAAGTCAAATTTGGGCTAAGTCACAACTGCTATCCTGCCTTCTGAGAGCCTGGCTGTGCAACCCTTTTGAGGCTCAGGTTGACAGCTTAGCAGTTCTTCAAGAACACAAGAATACTTGATAAACCTGCCATTACTGCAATGTAAGCTGTTGCATTTATATACACATTTTTGACATGGCTGATGCTACTGGAGTACCACCACTGCTACAACATGGAACCTTCTTATAAATAAATTATAATTAAAAAATGAAATCAAAGACAAACCTAGTCTGGGCTAGAGGAATTTCATGAATTGCACTAATTTTCATGGGATATAGCTTTGCTTGTTTTTGACACCCTCAACTGAAGCAAGAGAAGCAGGTGGCAGCAGTTTCCGGGGGAAATACAAAAGTCCTTCCACTTTAATGAAAGATCCATACCCCTTTATCAAAGCAAATTCTAGGACAAGCCTAGGACTACTGCAGACCACTGCAACCAAGTCCAGTTACACATGTAAGTTGGGCAGCTTAGGTAGAAGAATGATGATCATCTCAGAGCAACACGTCTTTGCAAACACTGGACAAAGTCAACGGCACCACAGAAGACACAGAAACCCAAGCAGCAACCTTTCTGCAGGAGAGAGGCTCAGTGGCTGAGAAAGACGAGAGCAGACAAGACACTCAGGTGGTGCCTTCAGTGAGGATTTGGGGGTGATGTAATTGCTGCTTCCAGAGCTCAACCTCTGCCACCCAGGAACAGGGTTACAGCCCTCAAGGGCAAGAACAGAATATCCAGTTACCGATTCCTATCTCAGTTATATGCCTGGGGAAACACACACCCAAGCTGTGACATTATCAGGACACGCTAGCGAAGGAATCCCCTGCTGTTGCACCACCTTCCCGCGAACAGAGCTAGGAACTCCTCTGTCAAAAGGCAAGTTCAAGCAGGACGTTCCGTTTCCCAAACTTCCCCAGGACACAGTACAGTAACACAAACACAGCAAACCCACAACAGCCACGCTTCAACCAGGAGCTACATCATGGCCATGAGGAAAGATTACCCATGAAAATTACGGCTAATCCAATCTCTTCTGCCCAGCAGCAGCATCACCCAGGTAATACAGCAGCAGGGTCCTTTCCCCCCACCTACCAGCTCCACAGAAGTTTCTCACTGCTTTCCCCAGACAAGGTGCTACAAGCACGAACGCTTCCATTTCAAACCCATCTTGCTCGAGATAAATTCAACTTCCTTGATCCGCCTCCCCAAACCAGAACTGAAGAACTGCTATTTTTCCAGTGAGCAACACCACAGTAGCTTCTCCCCAGGCTTTTTTAAGGGGGTAGCTTTTGCAGCTCTTCTGCTCTGAACCAGTACACCTACTTTTTGACACAAACACACAGCTAATAGTCTCCTGGTAACTATAAAAACATTAATTAGAACTACTGATAACACCAACAGCTAAATTCAGTTTGGGGAACCATAAGAAGTGCAACTACAGACAAGAGAGGCAGAATGCATTTAGACACTTAAATGAGGTTTTGGGTTTGTTTGGGGTTTTGTTTTGTTGTATATTTTTCAATTCAAGAGTTTGCTTTCATGAAACCTAAGAGAAAGAAAGGGAAGGATGTGGGAGAGCTCAAAGATGATCAAGGACCAGGGAGAACCAAAGCTCTAGGAGACAGCTGCTTAGGAATCTGGCAGAAGCTGAGGGGCTAGAAGGAGCAATACTGGGAGGAGAAGAAGGTTTCCTGGAGCACACGGTGAGCCAGGCATTTGGCCAAGGGAAAAGGTGTGCAGATTCAATACGCATGCAAGGTGCATTTTAGGCTGCCCATCTAAGAAACGGCTCAAAACAACTGCAAGATTGCAACACACAGCATTAAAACATGGAACATGGGTGCAAGGTGGGGGCAACCCCAGGTGGGGAGAAGCAAGATGTGATTCCCTTCTTGCTCAACCTGAGGGTTTTCATTTTAGAAAAGCAGCCAGCAATGGAAAAAGCTAGCCACGAAAACCCCACCACCAGCGCAGTCTGTGGTTGCCAAAACCCTGTCAGGAATGGCGGGCCAGGCTCTCCAAAGTCATTGTCACTNACAGTCTGTGGTTGCCGAAATCCTGGCAGGTGAGCTTCAGGCAGGAATGGTGGGCTAGGCTCTCCAAAGTCATTGTCACTGTCCCACAGCCCCGGATGCCAGCTGGCTGAGAGCAGCACATGTTGGGGCTGCACACTCGGGGGACATGGGGGCTGGCAACAAACAGCTGCTCCCTCCACAGCATTTAATCACAGCCCGGCTTTGTTTTCTTCCAGATTAGGGAGTTACGGTAACCAGGGGAGATCCACATGGGTGTAAACCGGGAAGAAAGCCGTGAGACCTCCTGACAGCAGTGACTGGTTTTATCAGCTCAGCCACCGCTCCCACCACCGCCGAGGTGCTGAGAAGGCTGAGCGCTGCCCAGTAAGGGCTCTGACAGACAGGCAGTCTAAGACTCAGCTTAAAACCCTGCCGATGGTAGAGCTGAGCCACTGGCTATGACAGAGCCACCCCGCTGCTGCACCAACCAGCTTTGCTGCACGCAGGCGGGATGTGACATTCCCAGCCGAGAACACTTCACAGACATGAAACACTGGCATCAGCGAGACAGTGTTTAGGCGCAAAATTAAGCATTTGCAATATTACCTGCAGGGTTTTACTTGCTGTTGTCACCCAGCGTAAAATCTGAGCTTGGAGGTTGTGAAGGGATAGTGGGAGGGAAAAAGGCATTTCTGCAATACCTCCAAAAAAGTCAGGCTTCCAGCGTGTTGGCTGCATGGAGGCGGATGGGAAAAATCAAGCCAAATTAATGACAGGCAGGAATTTTAAAAGCATGAGTTAACATACATTAGTGACTGTGGTATACCCTCACATCTGTAGCTATGGTAAGTTTAAATTTCCTTCAATCCCATTCACTTCCAGGATGAACTAAACTGAATTTAATTAAGTATCCATGCTGAACCTTAACACGATTTCTGACATATTTTACAACTAATCCTTAATGAACCTTTCTGCATTTTTCTCCTTAGATTGCAAGTATATTATCATCTATCCATCTAATTAAACAATCCATTAATATCTAATAAAATATTTATCTGATTGCACTCCCCTGATAACTAGGAAAACTCCTCAACTTTAGAACGTGTAGTTCATTGAAATGCATCCCTGTTGTCCACCTGAAAGAGACAGGAGTTTTGCAAAGTGATTTACAAAATGATAAGAAGTTTCCAAAATGAAAGCAGAAAGGCAGAAGGGACATACACCACCCCTGAAAATTAACTTGATTTTTAGCCCAGGTTCAGACGTGAAGGAGTTCCCCTTGATTTTTAAAAACACACTTCTAACCATTCTTGAAATTGCTGAGCTGCATCCACAGGACCTAAAACATTCCCAGCCCACACCCACGCTATGTTACGAAAGAATAAAACAGAGGACAGCAAGGAGTGACTGCTCTGAAAAAAACAGCAGATACATTTTTAAAAAATTCTGCTTCCATGCAGCTCTCCCATCTCTCTGCATGGTTAAAAGCAGGAGCTTTGCTGCCGGCTCGGTTCCCCCCATGCACAGAGCATGGGGGGCCACTGCTCAGCGCCAAGCCTCCATCCCTTTTTCAGACTCCTCCATACATAGGTGAGCTGCTCATAGAGTAGAATGTTTTAAATTATATAAGTAAAATAAGAAAATAGGAAGAAAATTATTGAATTCTTTACCCATTATTATATTTAATAGTCTTTATGACTTTATGGAGAGACTAGCCATCCAGCTCTCCTAACAAATTGGTAAATCTTTTATCATAAAGTCTTGGTCTACTGTTCAAGGGAAGTAGTCAAGGACCACTGGAGACAGTTCAGGCTGTGCAAACTTTCATTACACGTAGGTGTTGGACCATTGTGAAATTCAACTTGTTATCTTAAGTTCACTGAAACATCAGAGAAGCCTTTGACATGATTTGTCCCTGTTTTGGAGTGGCTGAAACACAGAAAAATGCGATGGGCATCTTCTATTTGAGAGGCAGCAGCTCAAAAGATCATAACATTTGTACACAATCTCAGGGAGGTACAGGATGAATGAGATCAGTCAGTCTTAGCACGCGTGAGAAAAGGTTTTCAGAGTTTAAAACAAAAAGCACAACTAAGCTAAAAATGAAGACTGAACATAAATTAGAAAGTAAGTAGATTAAAAGAGCATACAGGCAACACAAGGAGCTACCTGGGATGGCTAAATATGCAGAAATAAATAAATCAATCAAAACTTCAGAGCTAAGAGACATTCTTCAGTACATCTTGCAGCAACAGATTGAGACAACAACCTTCACTTCGCCCCCAGCCCTCTGCCATGGCTTTACCGCAGTTAGCGGCGTCACTCCATCCCAGCCAGCACAGCTCTGATGCCATGACCATGGATCTCTTTTAGTCCCCAGAAAACCCATTTTAGGAAGTAGCTATCACTACTGTGAGGATTTCTATTGTCATCCTAGCCTGTTGAGTGTCGACATGCTCTCCCCACAGACTGGGGACTCCGTGGGCACACGCAGCACACTCGCAGAAAATCCAGTGAACACAGCCAGACCGATTTGAACCCCTTTGATTTTCTAATCAGCATACGCTGTATTACAAAGACAGAAAGGGCAAGCCATAATGTATAGTAAAAAAAAGTTGGTCACTGCTGTCAATAACTTCTATTTTTTTTTGCACAATCTTAAAGTTAAAAATGCAAACTGCTTCACCCACTGTCAGTGGGAATGGATGCAACATGCAATGGATGCACTATGCAATATTTATGAGGGGAGTGTTAGCTTGTTCCTGGTTTCTCTCATGCACAGGAATCCCAGGCACAAGCCCGGGCTCCATGACAAACCTGCTCGCCAGTACCATGGGAGCTGCTGCACGATGATCAGTATGCACTGTACGGACAGACGGACTGGCATCCTGTGCTGGATGCATATAGGTTCTCTGCTTCCTCCAGCAGCACAGAGGTACACAGCAGCAAGCAGCTTCGCTCCGTTCCTTTGCCGCAGCTGCCAGTTCCCAGAAGAACACACATCAGGAGCACACAGACACATCCATGCAGCCTGGCAAAGGGCTCTCCTCCTCTGCCTGGACAGCCGTACTGTTCCCAGGCAAAGGCATCTGGGGCACAGGAACAAATGTGAAAAAGCAGAGGCCTCCCTGCCCTTCAGCATCCTGCTGGTAAAAGGGGGGATATTCTGTGCATTGTTTGTATTCTAAATATAAAGATCTCACAAACAGACCATTTTTGAGCTATCAGAAGAACAAGCAAGATGCTGTGCTGCAGCTTTCTGTGCAACATTTGTTTGAGGACAGAGGTTGCAGTAACTTGTGAGCAACAGATCATGAGTAAATATTTAAGATCATCTGACGATGCTGGCAGAGCTTTAAGTTCAGACAGCCCAAGCCAAGCACACAGGGCAGAAACTCAGCAGGCAGCTTCCAAGTGCTGCTGAGGGACCAGCAAACCCAAGCTGGGCCATGCACCACTTGGGACCTGCTGAGACAAAAATTTAGAGGACAGACCTCTACCTTCCACAGGTGAGCTCCCAGCAGCTCATGGGGCCAAACCAGATTTCATACCTGAGATCTGCAGGTGAACGTGCTGCCACGCACACAGCTGAAGGGACCTGTACCAAACCTGGCACCAGTGAATGCACCAAGAAGCACACATGCAGTCTACTGGTATGCGCTGGGGAGCACACACACACTAGTACCTGAGCTTCTTGTTACTTCCCAGTGTCCTCCAAACTAAGGGATCGATCCTGCAGAGCTGAAATGGTAGGAATGGGCTTAAGTGCTGCCTTAAACTAAGGCACCGCTTCACAGACCCAATTCTGGACCATCCTTTTTATCACCCTTCACCTCGTTACTCCAGGAATCCACAGGGAAACCCACCTGTGAGCAGAACAAGCAGACATGCATTCACATCAGTGCCACCAGTGAACCTCAGGGAGGGAATTTATGGAGGAAGCTTTGGGTTCACAGCTCACTAAAGGCTGAACTGCAGCACACATTTCAGAAAGGCAACAAACCTTGATTTCTACCTATAGGCAAGTGGCTCAAACACTTGAGTTTTTCCAAGGTTTTTAATCACACAAGTGATTAGAGCATCTGATAACAATGATTTCTGCTGGCTAGACATCTAAGAGCACTTTATACTGAAAGCATCTCGTTTCATCTTCTAGTTTTTTAATCAGCACAATTACAATTAAAAGAACATTCAAAGGAACCACTTATATTCCACACTTCATAGACACATTACCAGTCAAGCAGCACAGACTTCAAGCACATCTGAAGTCACCAGGAATTTCAGTCAATCTCTACGTATTCTCAATTAAAACATTTTCCAAACACAAAGATCTCCTGCAGCTGGGCCACCTTACGCTCAGAAACAAAGCCCGACCTCAGCGAAGCAGTGACAGCGAAAGCCATGGTATGTAGGTCAGCAATCTAAGAAGGGCTATGGCTAAGACAAAGTATCAGATTGATTCATAATGCTCTTTGATTGCTAATCCTGTGCAGAACTGAGATTTACATCACACTAGCAAAATCCGAGGGCTACGGAAAAGGTCCGTGCATTCCATTACAGATCATCACAACAATTCTGTCAGACCTTTTATTGTGATCTTTATGAATGTTGATTTGAGAACAGGAAAACAATATTTTCAATGAGGGCTCCGTATGCTGCTTAGCCTCTCCTGGGGAAAGGAAGGGGCCACAACTCTGCCCTTTCAAAAGCTGCCAATGCGACAGACCAAGCAGGGCAGGAGAAGCAGAGGGAGGTGGAAGACCCCGAGTCCAGACATCTCCCCTGCACCAGCCAGCCTGAGAGCAAAGGGCAGGACAATCTGACGTGGATTTTGGCCAGTGCTCATTATCATCCTCTGCTTCTTCCAGCCTGGAGCAACACAGAGAGCCCACAGTGAAGGTGCCTGTGTGGGGGGTGTTGTGCAGGCACCACTTTTGGCAAAGGGCTGTCCTTCAGCGGGCCTTTGGTCCTCTAGCAGGGGCAGGTGGGGAAATAAGTCTTTGAACACACAGTAATCTGCTTTTGCAGCCCAGTTCCTCTTGCACCACAGTCTCAAGGAGAGAATTAAAGATACGAAACATGAGCAGCTGCATCTGCGTTGCCATTCATGAGACCACCCTCAGCCATCTCCTACTGGCACCTCCGATTTCCCCCATGCATGTCCACCTCCTGTAATACAGGTCTCTGCCAGCAACCACTTCAAATCAAGATCTAAGTACTTGCCTATTTTGTCCCCAGAAAACTAGGTCTCGGTCAATGAGGATGCACCTCCATTTCTACAGTTCCGTTTTAACCGAGTTACAGAGTATTTGCAAACAAACAGTAGCCACTGAGCAAGCAGCCTGCTTATCAAAGCCTCATCAACAAATATTTGTTTGTGCAGGAATTAGGTAAAGATGATCATGTATGCCTCCTGTTTTCTGAAATTTAACCTCACATTTGCTGTCAGTGAGAGAGACATGCCCCTCCAGCCGAGCTCTGCAGCACTGCCCATAACGTGGCAGCCCACTGCACGGGTTGTCCAGCTCCTAAGGGTGATTTTCAAGCCAGCCAGCACTCTTGACAGATGCACACTTTTAGGTAGAGGACCCCACAATATACCCACAAAGCCCATACGAAGTTACCACTGCTGTGTACGAATGCAGCCCAAAACAGAGCTCCCTCCACAGAATTTTGACTACCTAAGGGAAGCAACCACGAAATGAAGGAAAGAAAGCCAGTGGGCAGGTTTACCTGGAGCCAAGCTGCAGCTCCACACAGCTGTCCTGTCCTCAGCACCTGCAGCAGCTGTGCCGGAGCTCCCCGAGCACGCATGCCCCGGCACCACGGAGCTGCTCAGCTCTGCAGCACCAGCACCTCCAGCAGCAGCAAACCCATTTATTAGCCAAACCAGAAAAAGAAAGATGATTTGTCTAGACACAGTACCTGCATCGCCTCCAAAGCAGCAGCTTAAGCCAAGATGATGAGATCAGCTGCCTGCAGCAGAGGAGACCTGGAGATGGGCTGCCTGCCCTCGAGGGTTCCCATGCCAGCCCCTCAAGCCCTCACCTCTCCAAGAGCAAAAGCTGCAGCTAATGGGAAAATTTTGCTTCACAGTCTTGGCCCCTGTCCCAGGGGCCTTCTGGGGAAGATTTTACCTGGGAATATTCTTCCTCCTGGGCAACATTCAGCATCGCTCACGTCTATACGAACGCCTCAGTTACTCAAAGCTTCACTTAAGCCTCCCCTGACACCATCACCCAGGCAAAAGGGTGTGGTTATGAAGTGCAAGGGATGTGTGCTCATTACCTGATTTTATCCTGGACCCCAGCTGATGAGGACAGTTCTCCAAGGCACACAGGACCAAGGCCAATAGACAGGTTTTGCACAGAAAGCTGCTCCTTTCCCCCTTGGTAACACACTTTAGGTGAGCCTGCCTCACTCAGAGGCGCAGATGTGCATCACTGTGCTCCCACTTATTTAGGGTTATCCCAGCTCAGGAAAATTATTCCACAGTCCTCTGTGTAAGGAGGGTTCTAAAATCCCGTTAGGTTAGCTACCAACCTTTTAGGCAAGTGCAGCTGGGTGAGCTTGCCACAAAGGAGGGAGTCGCACGTTGCAAGCTGGATTAATTCCTCACACGTTAATAGGCAGCTCTGGGTTCTCCCTCTCTCACAGCCAAGAAAATCTCCCGCTTCATCCAGCTGCCCCGTAACGGCACCTTTTCCCTCTCGGATATTTTTGTTTTGACACTGTCAGTGATTAGATCCAATTGCAGCAGTTATGGGAACAGCATCGAGCAGCAGCAGTTTCCATTCCTTTCCATCCCCCGGTCCCCTTCCACCGCCCGGCTTTGCAGAGAGGCTCAGAAATACAGCAGCTGAGATTTACCCCGATACAGAACACTTAACGCACGGCAACACAGAAAACATGTTAAATGCTATCTTCCCTCTGACCTGCTGGGAGCTATCAAAAACAACCCTAGCTACTTCTGAAATTACTTACAGCGTGTATCCCTTGCTACCCCTCGCAGCTCCGCGCAGCCTGGCCCCCGCCAGCAGAGATGGGACGGGAACGGGCACAGACCGGGGCCGGGCGGCACAAGGCTTCCGTCGGCATCATCTGCCCCAGCCCCCGCCCGACCTCCCGCCGTGCCAGCACGGGGCGGGCTCGGCGGCCGGGACCCACGGGGATGTCTGCGGGCACACCCCGCCGGGACCGGGACCGGGGCTGGGGCCCCGCCGCTCCCCCCGCCCGCCGAGGGGGCCCGGGCTGCGCCGGGGTGTCCGGCCGGGGCGGGGAGCTGAGCAGCCCGGCCATGAGCAACCGCCGCTTAAAAGTTTATATTGGTGGGGTTATAAGAATTTAAAGAAAATAATAACAGGAATTAATAAAGTTCCGCCTCAGCGGAGCGGGCACTTGTCAGTCACGCAGAGCCCCGCGCCGATCACTCGAGGCCGCCCGCGGGTCTCCCCCCGCCCGGCCACGCCGAGGCCCCAGGGCTGGACCGGGCGCGGCCCCTCCCGCCGCACCTGCGCCCCGGCCCCGCCGCC